>OX439135.1:24480549-24638049 GCA_949318235.1 Ecdyonurus torrentis
TTATTGTTATTTTTCTCACATACTTGAGATACTAATTCAACATATTTACAGCATCAATACTCTCAAAAATATTGTACAGTGGTTTTAAACTGGCAAAATGATTTTTTTTCTTATGATACACACGTTATTGAGTTATCCAACATGGCGTCAACTTTAACATGAATACATACACCCTTATAGGGTGTATGTATTCATACGTGGATTATATCGGTTATATATATAAAAAAAATTGTTAGTAAAAAAAAAAAAAAAAAAAAAAAAAACACGAAAAAGTGATTATTTTTAAAAATGTCTAAATTATAGCATTTCTCATTGAAATATTACCTTTTCCTGTGCTGTTAATCCTTATTAAATTAATAAATATGCTAAAAACATGGTCTCGTAATTCAGAAGGATAGTAAACTACGGACGCGTAGCTATTCCCTAACTTTATAGTAAAGTGTTACTTTATGGACAAAAAAACGACGTGATATTTATGGTAGCTAATTTTTAGCACAATATGTTCAATACAGCATAATTTATGCTATACTGCATAATAGCTGTTACATAGCATAAATATTATGTTGTACAGCATAATTGTTTGTGTTGATCTTATGTAGCATTATTTTTGTTATAATGACATAAAATGCAGCATAATTGATTCTTTCCAAGTATAGTTTTCAGCACTCTATTTTAACATATATTTTTTTACTCCAAGGGTATGCAATTCCAAGAACTGAAGATTTTTTTGTGAATTACCTCCCCCACCTCTTAATTTTTCTCTAATCTCACCTGTAAGTGGTTTTCACCCAAAAAAAAAAATTTTAATAAATATTAAAAACTGCCGAATTCTGGTGCGCTGTCGAAAACAGGGGTATCTAACATACACGTTTTATTAAATTTTAATTATTTCCATGACTTCCATCTTCGATGTTTCATACTCGTACTATTGTACACGTTTAACATAATCATATATTTCCAATTAATTGTATTATCAATAGACATAACATTGGCATAAATTGAAATTTTCTCTTTGCTAGCTAATTTTTAAAATACAAATATTTAAAAATTTATTTATTTAAAAGTTCATACTATATATAAAAAAATTAAATTTTATAAATGTATATAAAAAATATACGTATTATAAATTGTTAAATGTAACTTAAAAAAATGTAATTATTTTAAAAAAACACAATATTGCTCAGAACGCAGTAAAAACTTTTTTTTCATTTTTGATTCTTACAATTTAATATTTGTTTCTTTAGTTTCATTAAACATAAATGTCAGAATATATGTAAAGCTTAGAATATTAATATAAAAATCACGCTGGTCTCTTCCATTATCATAAAGGTAAACAATCGTGTCTCATTTTAGGCAAAAAAAAAAAAAAAAAAAAAAAAAAAAAAAAAAAAAAAAAAAGAGGAAGAGGAAGTTACATAATAACAACTCAAAGTTTTGTGTATTTCCCAGTTGTAATGTTTTATATATATATAATATATATATATATATATATATATATATATATATATATATATATATATATATCACATATATTTACTGTATAAGTATTGCTATAGGGTGGTTTCATTCATGTTAAATTCGACGCCATAAGTGAGCGCTAAATAACATGGACCAGTATGGGAAAATGACTCATTTTGCCAGTTTAAAAATACTTCGCAATATTTTTAAAAGCATTGATGTTGTTAACAGGTTCAATTAGTACCTCAAGTATGCAAGAAAAATAATAATGACCAAAAAATAGCTAATTTTCCAAAGAAAATAGCCCAAAACTAGGTTTGTCCTATGCTGAGCAATGTTTTTCATTGCTCAAGAAGAGCATCGAAAATCATTCAGAATGACGTCATGCGCACACACCCTATAACAATATAATGTATGTAGTGCTTTCCAACCCGCAGTCCCCGGCTGCAATGCAATGTAATCCAGTTACTTGTATATGAGTGGACTATACAATGTCAAGTAAACCAGTTTAGTCGTCTTCAAGTAATTTAATTTATAGTTCATGATCAATTATATAAGTCATCGATTGAACATTGTAAATATTTATTACTAAACACAAATAAATCAATTTACTTTACATTTTTATTGATTTTGCATTAACTTATTTCCCTGTTAAAAGAATGATTGCATGCATATCAAAGCGAACGCCATGTTGGATCACTAAATAACATGGGCAGGTATGGGAAAATGACACA
Organism: Ecdyonurus torrentis; assembly: GCA_949318235.1. Taxonomy (NCBI): domain Eukaryota; kingdom Metazoa; phylum Arthropoda; class Insecta; order Ephemeroptera; family Heptageniidae; genus Ecdyonurus; species Ecdyonurus torrentis. Next base: position 24,482,742 of record OX439135.1, read on the forward strand.
TTTTCGCCGGTTAAAAAAACAACTAATAATAAATATTTTTGAGAGCATAGTTGTTAATAGTTGGACTTATGTTTTTCAAGTATGTGAGAATATTATATATTATAAATTACAAATAATAAAACTCCCTCATTTTCCCAAAGAAAGTAGCCACCTAGCCACAAGTGACATTTGAGCAATGTTGTTCATAGCTCCAGTATGGCGTCCAAGCGTATTCAGTATGACGTCATGCGGATACACCCTGTGTGCACGAAGCAGTATTCACATATTTCAGTGAGAAATTAGGTACTGTGGGATTTATTGACTAAAAAATTATGAAGAAAGAAAAATCTGAAATTTTGCACAGTGATACATTAGGATATATGGTATCTTCAAAAATGTAAAAACATTGTGTAGTCACCATGCTAGATTTTAAATTATGAATTTCTAAGTGTTAGTCCCATAAGAGCCCATGTTAATTTCAATAAATATTTTCTCTCTTATCTGATGGTGATAATTTTATCATAGATAGCTGTTACTGTTAACTTACAAATGTTTATAAAGCTTGCAAGTTTTCTGTTTAGATTTTGAGATACAAGACATCTGAATACAACACTTAAATTTAAGTTTGTGACAAAATAATGCTGCTAAATGTGAAATATATTTAACCAATTGCAATGAACGGTATCACAGCACTAACAAAGTTCTTTAGAAAAAAAAACTGCATATCCCCATAAGCGCATCATAGGTTGAACCCACGTGATTTTACAGTTTAATAGTTTAAAAATATTATTAATGACTAATAAAGGAACAACTGTTTTGAAGCCGACTATAAGTGATTTCGATCACATCCACTTCCGTTTCTACTTTCTACGCATGCGTAGTACGTCGAAACGGAAGCGGATGTGAGCAATATCGCTTATATTCGGCCTGAAAACAGTTGTTCCTTCATTAGTCATATGCCTCTAGCCTCTATTTCGATTCCTTTAAAAAGACTTATGTTGCTGTCATCCTTCCAGAAAACCCATCAATAATTATACTTTTCAATATTAAAATAGTAAGTTGGTACATGCAAATTAAATAAATAATCATTTTTTTAATGTAAAATAACAATATTATAATATAAAGTTTTTAATTTATTTATAAAAATAATACAAGATATTATGTGACATAAATTTTCATAAAAGTAAAATAATTTTATTATTTTCTAGTTTGACCTTTAAAATACATAATATTTTTTTTAATAAATTACTCATATGTTAATAGCATAGCAATGGTTGAACCTACAGGACGTTGGTTTTTATCAAATATGTCATTCGACCATGTGATGTGATGTGAGAGAGAGAGAGAGAGAGAGAGAGAGAGAGAGAGACAGACAGAGAGAGAGACAGAGCAATGATAACAATATTGTGTGTCTATATTTTGCTCATCGTATGGCACGCGATAAAATAAAAACACAAACGGTATCGCATTACGTCACTGCACATTTTATATAAGCCGACCATCATTGGAAGTAACCCACTTGGGAGCAATTTTTTAAAATCTTTTTATACGATTGATTTTGTTATAAAGTTAAGCTATAGATATACCGATTTTATATAATAAGTTTTAAATTATTAAAAGTAATTTTATATCATGATCTAATCTTTTGTGGATTTTTTTTTTTTTTTTTTTTTTTTTTTGCAATTTACTGTGTAGTATGTATCTGCATGACGTCATATTTAATACATTTGACAAAATGCACTATTAATAAATAAATAATTTAAAGGCAATAATAATTCAATTGCACAGTATTGATGATATTTCCTATACGTAATGGCAGTTCAGTATAATATAAGTCATTATAGCCATAGACCACATAAAACAAAACTTGTGCTTTTTAATGAATAAACCCGAAATGAGATCTTCAAAACTGTTGACAATTTTTACCAGAATGTTAATGTACCCCCACTAGAGAGCTTGAAAATACTGTAAAGTATGCAATTTCTGTGACTATTCATGTTTATGCCGTCAGAAACATGCAACAATTAATATGAAAATGTTGTGCGGGTTGCATAAATCGAAATTTCTGATCACTGCTACGGAGCTACAGTTGGGTTTTAAGACAAACTAAAGTTATTTATGTAAGTCCCATCAAGTGTTTTGTGATATAAATGCTTATGTTTTTCTCTGGTCTATTCCTTTAAGTATTGTTATGATTGTGAACCCCGCTTGCCAAACCCACTTATGTTCCCATACTATGCATATGATTTTGGGAGGGGAAAACAGCTGTTGTAAGTGGGGAGGGGGGAGCGTGTGGGAAATCAAGATGGTACACTAGGGGATTGGAACACGCTAGGAGAATGAAATTGTAATTATAACACGATCCGTTATCTTAAATAAACATTATCAGTGACATCTAATCTATGTGAGTTTACTTTATTAATACCACCACAAATTGGCGACGAGAGATGCGAGATGGCGACATAATGAACGGATTTTAGTGTGCAGTGTGAAGGGATCAAGGAAGAAAAATGTCAGAAGACGAGTCTACGAAGCATCCACCACCTGTCTACATGGTATTGGGTACGGTAGGAACTACGTACGAATTTATTCCTGGAGGAGAAGAGTCTTTTTCGAATTACATAGACCATCTAAATTATTATTTTAAGGCAAACCAAATTAGAGAAACAGAACGACAGAAGAACACATTATTGACAGTCATAGGCAAGAATGTGTTCAAGCAACTTAAAAAACTTATTAAAGCTCCAGAAACTTTAGAATCGTTGTCGTTTGAAAGAATTGTCATAATTTTGAAAAGTTATTATGATCCAGAACCAAACATATGGGTGTTAAGATATGAATTTTTATGTTGTATGCAGAAACCAAATGAAGCTTTGACACAGTTCATTGCTGAACTGAACGGGTTGAGTGTCAAATGTAACTTCACAGACGTAGAACAATGCATGCTAATGCAAATATTAGCGGGAATGAGAGACTCTAAATTACGTCAAACATTTTTAGAAATGTCAAAATTATCATTACAGGTGGTACGAGAAAAAGCAGAAGCTGCGGAGATGGCAATGAAGAGTGCAGCGAGGTTTGAAAATCAAGGGGGGGAGGAGGTTATTCATAGAATGACAGAGAGAAGAAACAGAGGAGGAAACCGTGGAAGTTTTCCAGGCCAAGGCCATAGTCAGTGGGGAAGGGGCACACAAGTGGGGCGAGGAAGTAGGGGAAGCGCCCAAGCCAGAGGTGCCAGAGCGGAATGTTTCCGCTGTGGGTCAAGCTATCATGACGGTAGCCAGTGTGCACACACTAATACTGTGTGTGATTTTTGTGAGCAGAGAGGACATTTGCAAAGGGTATGTGTAGTGAGGAGAAACCAGATACTGCATAATGCAGGAAGAGGGAAAGAGAGAAGAGAGAAAACCTTTCGAGCACACTACGTCAGTGCAGAACAGGAAGATGAGGAAGAAGAGGAGGACACCGAGGGGCCAACTCAGCAGGAGAGGAGAGAACTGGAGTCACCAGCAGTGAACAAGTGGGAACAGTCTGAGTATAGCCTGTTTATGATGCATGCGGATAGTAAAGAGGGGGAGTCTGATGTAGTGACTCCTATATTGTTAAGTCTAAAAGTGGCAGGGAAGTCAGTAGTGTTTGAAGTAGACAGTGGGGCAAGTTGTAGCTTAATTGGCCAGGACACATTTACTCAACTATGGCCTGACGGAACATCATTGGAGACTAACGTGCCCAAGATAAACACTTGGTCAAAGGAGAGTTTAGCTGTAAAAGGGTGTCTCCAGGTGTTAGTGGAAATAAAGGATAGGGCGTGCATGTTGCCACTTATAGTCATGAATTCACCAGGACCTGCTTTATTAGGACGTAATTGGTTTTCAGCCCTGGGAATTGCAGTGAGCGGCATACAGACAGTACACTTCACCTCAGCGGAGACGGCTGACCAAGCGCTGATAGGACTCCCTGTGGAGCTGCGGGGGCTCGAAGGAGTGTTTGCAGCCGGGCTGGGCAAGTACACTGGACCACCAGCCTCCATCGAGATGAAGCCGGGAGCTACACCAAAGTTCATGAAGCCGAGAAGTGTACCCTATGCCAAGGAGGAACGTGTCAAGCGTGAGTTAATTCGTCTTAAGAATGATGATTATATGAAGCCCATATTATTTTCTAAGTGGGCTTCTCAAACGATAGATTTAGAAAAGGCAGATGGGACTTTGAGGATATGTGGGGATTACAAAGGAACTGTCAATCCACAATGTGTCACCGAAGTTTTCCCTATGCCAACCATACAGAATATGTTAGATAAATTAGGAGATGTAAAATACTTCTCGAAACTTGATTTGGCTAGAGCTTTCAACCAGATAACTGTAGATGAGGAGACGTCAAAGATACTCACGATTAATACCATATTGGGACTATTTAGGGTATTAAGATTGAGCCCGGGGTTGTCATCAGCCCCGGCCATATTTGTGAGAATTATATCACAATTAATGTGTGGATTGGACGGAGTGTTAACATACTACGATGATATTTTGGTGGCTGCAAAATCTGTGGCACTCCTATGGGAACGTACAAGAGCTGTATTGATTAGACTACTAGAAGCAGGTCTCCGGTTTAATAAAGAAAAATGCTTGTTTTGTGTGTTGCAGCTAGAGTTCGCAGGTTACTTCTTGTCTGGTCAAGGAGTGAAGCCTACCCAGTCTAAGGTTGAAGCCTTGATGAAGATGCCCAACCCCAATGAGAAGGGTGAACTGCAATCCTTATTGGGGTATATAAATTATTACGACAGGTTCCTGCGTCATAAGGCTACGTTATTCCACCCGCTATATCAACTATTGGTAGATGGAGCGGAATGGGTATGGACCCAAAAGCATCAAGATGCCCTGAATTATGTCAAGCAAGTGCTAAGCTCAGAAATTGAGCTTACCTTATTCAACCCTAACCTACCCATCATCCTAGATGCCGATGCAAGTTCTGTCGGAGTGGGAGCTGAAATCAGTCATGTGATGCCAGGCGGCGAAGAAAAACCTTTCTCCAATGCTTCCAGAACCCTGAGACCCAGCGAGAAAAACTATGCTCAAATAGACAGAGAAGCGCTGTCCGTAGTATTTGGGGTCAAGAAGTTCCACATGTACGTGGCTGGAAGAACCTTCACTATACGAACAGACCACAAACCATTGCTAGGGTTACTTCAGTGTGATAAACCTATACCAGAAACAGTATCTCCTAGAATGCTTAGGTGGTCTCTATACTTGAGTAATTATTCTTATAGATTAGTATACAGACCTGGGAAACAACATGCTAACGCGGATGTATTCAGTAGACTTCCTATAGCCACAACCAGTGTCGAGGATCCTCCGGAACCAGCAGGCATTCTGTTTATGGAGCAAGCCCCAGAAGAGTGGTCTGTAAAAATGATTGCCAAAGAAACCAGAGGAGATCCAATACTAGCTAAAGTAATGGCTATACTAATGCATGGTGGTTCATTGACGGAATTGCACTCGGAGTACCAAAAGAATAGTGAGGCATTGTCCATAGTAAAAGGATGCTTACTGTATGGAAACCGAGTGGTCATCCCACTTAAATGCAGAGAAAAAATCTTAGAGCTGCTGCATAAACATCACATCGGGATAAGCGGCATGAAGAACAAAGCCCGAGCATATGTATGGTGGCCACACATTGATAAAAACATTGAAGATCTAGGAAAAACTTGTGCTACATGTAATGCCATGAAAAGAGGTCCACCACAAGCTCCTAGAATACCATGGTCACCATCACCTCCAGCCTCAAGAGTACACGTTGATTTTTTTGGTCCGCTGAAAGGAAGAACTTTTTTCATAGCAGTGGATGCCAGCACCAAGTGGGCAGCCGTTGAAGAAACTCACGGGTCATTGTCAACCAACACAGTAGTGAAAATATTAAAAAACTGGTTCGCAAACTGGGGATTGCCAGATATAATCGTAAGTGACAATGGACCAGCATTCAAGTCTGCAGAATTTACCAAATTTATAAATAAGTATAATATTACACACATTCCAGTGACAGAGTACCATGCCGCTAGTAATGGGCAAGCCGAACGAACAGTACAGACAATTAAAAATATGATGTTAAAAATTCCAGTGGAAAAATGGTCAGCTCAAATTCCTGAAATATTACTGGAATTGAGGACCACTCCATCAGCAACCACAGGAATATCGCCTTCACAAGCAATGTATGGACGGCAAATTAGAACGCTCTGGGACACATTCCATCCATTGTATGAACGTAAAGAATATCCAAAAAGGGAGGAAGAAGCAGCACAAGCAACACAGAGCTACAAGTATTATTATCAGGTGGGAGACTTGGTATGGGCGCAAGATTATAAACAGAAGAAACTAGCATGGTTGCCAGCTAGGGTAGTAGAAGTATTGGGGCCGAGAAAATATAAAGTACAGTTTGACAATCAAACCACAAGATTCTACCATCCAGACAACATGAAGAAACGTTATGTTGAGAAAGCAAATGTTTTTAATCCTGATTGTTCCAGCCTCCATACTCAGTTACCAGTGAAAAAATCACCATATACTTGTAACCCTGTAACTAATGCATTGCCTAAGTTAACCCCTGTTACGTACGTTACAGAACCTACAGTGTCCAGCAGGAATGGTTCAAACGAGACAAGCAGAGAGGCCATCCGATCACCAGGCTCAGGAAATCAGTCAGGCAGATCAACCAACGCCTGTACTCCCAGCCGAACCCCGGTTGGTTCCATTAGTGGAGTAGGAGATCTGTCTGCTACAGTACTAACTCACCTGAGTTGGTCACGTCTACCCCTATTAGACGAAGCCAAAGAACACCACGAGTTCCTAGAAGGCTAGGAGATTATTATGTGGAGTAAATTGGATTATGTTGTTGTTTTAAACAAGTAAGCAGTACAAAATAAGTTACTGTAAGTTAAGATGAACTTGGTAGTTCAAAGTTCATTGGAATATGTATTCCGTTCAGGTTTAAATAATAGTCGTAAGCAATTTATACTTAAAATTTTATTGTTCATTTTACATACAACTTCTATGTATAATAATTGTGTTAATGAATTGTTTTGATGAGTGGATAGCATCATTGTTTTGTGTTTTTGGTTACTTCAGGTCCTTCTAAAAAGGGAGGAGTTGTTATGATTGTGAACCCCGCTTGCCAAACCCACTTATGTTCCCATACTATGCATATGATTTTGGGAGGGGAAAACAGCTGTTGTAAGTGGGGAGGGGGGAGCGTGTGGGAAATCAAGATGGTACACTAGGGGATTGGAACACGCTAGGAGAATGAAATTGTAATTATAACACGATCCGTTATCTTAAATAAACATTATCAGTGACATCTAATCTATGTGAGTTTACTTCATTAATACCACCACAAGTATAAACTTACGATGCAGAACAGTCAGTGCACTTTACATGTTGGCAAAGCAAAAGAAAAAAAATGCATGAATAATTTCTCACTTTGTTTTCTATACATAAATATTTATTACAAAAATCAAGGCCATGTGGAACACTGCGTAAGATTCACTGATCACGGCACCTTTTTTTTTTTTTTTTTTTTCTTTTGAAAGTAAAAACTGACGTTAAAATGTTGATATTTGTATTTTGTTGGATGCACTTCGCTTAATCTTTATATATTTGGTTTTATAAACAAATGCGATTTCAGTTTTATTTGCAAATTTCTATTATATTTTTATGTATCCCTTTTCTTTTCTTTTTTTCCAACGTTTAAAATAAATATATATAATGTATAATGATAATTTGATGATTTTGATTATGTTCAATGCGAGACATTAAAGATAAAAAAATTAGACGTATGGACAATACGCCCCTTTTTCACGAGTTTTTTTTTTTTTTTATTTATTATTATTATTTTTTTTTTCAAAGACTTTACTTATTCTGTTGTTGTTATTCTTATTCGTTCTGTTTATTTATTATTATTACGATTCTACATGTTACATAAATTGTACAAATTTAAGTTTGATTCTTTTTGTTTGCGTGCATTATGGTTTCGGTGCAGTTTTTGAAAACTTTTACAAGATCTCAAAAACTAAAAATATTAATTATTTATTTTATTTTTTTTTGCAATTTATAGCGTTCATATAGAAATTCTCTATAAAGTAAATTTAAAGTATTTGTTTCTTGTGTATGATTTACAGAGGATAAATCTCCTTTATAACACAATACTTATTAATATTATTATTGATAGTATAATTATAATATAATAATTATTACAGAATAATAATAATACATCAGATTTACATCTCCTCTCCGAGCTTGGAATTGTAATGGAGCTTATCGGCTTAACGCGCGGGGAAAGCTAAAGGGTCCCCTAAATTAACATCACACTTATGGTAAACACGTTTTTTGCTATATGTTTGAGAAAACTACAGCATTGATTTGGGAGAATTTTAAATGAGAAATACTATACATACTTTTACGTTTTTTAAGCCATAGAAATATTTCTTTTTAAAACGATAACTTCCATTTTAATACAATAAAATTGCTCCCATAGAACAAAACATTGCTCTGTATATAATTATGTAAATGTACTTCTATTAACCATGAATGCACATCAACAAAATATCGCATTATGTAACCGATAATTGATTTTTTTTTTTTTATAAAGATTTTTTTAACCTCGAAAAAAAAAATTAAAATTGACATTAATTTTCTTTCTCATCCTAAATAACATTTTTTTTTTTCTTGCCGAGGTTAATATAATAAAGTTAAAAGTCATTTGTATAATCAAGATTGCGGTACAACAACGATATGGCTCAAATAAAAACATTGAAAATACTTCTTTATATTTGCAGACGTTATTAAAGAACAAAATTCAAGTTTTAAAAAGTTCTTTCATTTAATTTTATAACGGCGTTTAAAACTTCAATGTATATAAGTAATATTTAGGTACACATCACTTTCACCAAAATTAAAGAAAAACTATTAACCTACATCGACATCTTTTATAATTATAAATATTTTTTAAATACTTTTTATAATTTATAATATATACGTATATGTATACGAAATACATTTTTTGAATGGTTTTTTTATATGCTATGGATCAGAACCATTTTTGTTATGTAGTTATGAAAGCTTATAGAGTGTGTGCGCATGACGTCATTCTGAATGCTTTTCGTTGCTCTTCTTGAGCAATGAATAACATAGTTTAGCATAGGACAAACCTAGTTTTTGGCTATTTTCTTTGGTAAATTAGCTATTTTTTGGTCATTATTATTTTTCTTGCATACTTGAAGTACTAATTCAACCTGTTAACAGCATCAATGCTCTCAAAAATATTATATTGCGAAGTATTTTTTAAACTGGCAAAATGTGCCGTTTTCCTATACCGGCCAATGTTATTTAGTACTCACTTATGACGTAAACTTTAACATGAATGAAACAACCCTATATATTTTTGTTGCTTTTCTTTTAAAATTCAATAGTTTGCACACATATAGCGTGTTTGCATTCATGTTAAAGTCAACGCCATGTTGGAGCACTCAATAACGTGGGCAGCATAGAAAAATGACTTATTTTAAAAGTTTAACTTAGCAATATTTTTGAGATATTGAAGCTGTTATAGCTTGAATTTCAAGAATGTGAGAAAAATAATAATAACAAAGAATTAAGCTAGCCAAAAACTAAGTTTGTCCTATGCTGAGCTGTTATGGTAATTATCTCAGTTATCGCCACAACGTGATGTTTTATATTATTTAGTTTTAAAAATCTACTTTCGCGTGCAGATTAAGTGAACACAACACAATCACAGCTAAGAACATCACTATGTAGTATATGTATATAAATACATAATTATTATCTGTGACGATAACAATACAGTAAAATATTACAGCATATAGCATCAACATTACGTTATATAATACTCACACACACACACACACACACACACACACACACACACACACACACACACACACACACACACACACACACACACACACACACACACACACACACATATATATATATATATATATATATATATATATATATATATATATATATATATATGTGTGTATATATTATCATATACATACATTTATGTATAATACATATATGTAATGTATGTATAAAGCTACGTATTCTACTAAAACTTAATTAAATGAATAGAATAAATAAGTAAAAAAATCAAAATAATAAAGAACATTATTTATAATAACATAGTATGTAATATTTCAATAAGATGTTTTATACTGTACTATAAATATATACTATCTATTCTACATATACGCTTAAATAATACTAATTATACGGGCTAAATTTTGCATACTTTATTATATACTTGATTTTTATCAGTGTAAGTATTTTTATCATTATTTTATTACTGTTGCATTGTATTGCTATCTGATCAAAACTGTTTATAATAAGCTCCTACTTCTGCATATTTTAGCTCTTATGAATAAACTATAGCTTAATTCAAATTCAAAATAATTTATTCAATTCTTTCATCCAACATTGATAACACAATCAAATGCAACATGTTTTTCCCTATAAGCGTAATGTTAAATTAGAAGACCCTTAGCTTTCCCCGCGCGCTAAACCGATAACCTCCATTGCATCATTGTTTGTAACTTTGACAGTTATTTCTGTAAATCTTTCTTCTCAATAAGTCTATATTAATATTATCATATAGTATACATAATGTTGTTTCTTTTCATGCATGGTATATGTATATATGCATGGTAATATGGTAATATTATATTAAGTAATATTGTAGGTATATTACTATGAACTCCCTGGGTCAATAAATCTGTTAATTTTATACTTCCAACAAAAAACAATAAAATAAAACATAATATTATGAATACATTAACATTTTAAGACAAAAGAACTTAATATGTTAATTTATAAAATTAAAAAGTAAACGTTTTATTACTTTAGTAAATCTTGTGATGCGAGGCTAATTACAGTTCAATGTTTATTTAGAGAGAGAGAGAGAGAGAGAGAGAGAGAGAGAGAGAGAGAGAGAGAGAGAGAGAGAGAGAGAGAGAGAGAGAGAGAGAGAGAGAGAGAGAGAGAGAGAGAGAGAGAGAGAGAGGTTTTAGGTGCGGCGTGCGGGAGGAGCGCAAACAGGGTTCCATGTACCGACATGAATTGAATAACCTGCAATTTTAGTAATGCTTTTCAGTCTATAGTTGTGCAGGTTTTTCATTTCCTTGCGGTACAAGGGTATATGCGCATGAGTATGACGTCATATTTAATGCACTTGGAGGCCATACTGGAGTAGTGAATAACATTGCTGAGCATATAGGACAAACTTTGTTTAAGGCAATTTTCTTTAGAAAATCTGTTAATATTTTGTTATTGTTATTTTTCTCACATACTTGAGATACTAATTCCACATATTTACAGCATTAATGCTCTTAAAAATATTGTATAATTTTTTTAAACTGGCAAAATGGGGTATTTTCCTATGTCACCAATGTTATTGAGTTATCCAACATTGCGTCGACTTTAACATGAATGCATACACCCTATAATATCTATATGTCTAATTTCTTTGGAAAATTAGCTATTGGGTTTTATTATTTTTCTTGGATACTTGAAAAAATAATTCAACCTGTTAACAGCGCATCAATATTAATGCTCTCAAAAATATTGCAAAGTATTTTTAAACTGGCAAAATGAGTCATTTTCCTATACTGGCCCATGTTATTTAGCGCTCACTTATGGCGTCGACTTTAACATGAATGAAACCACCCTATAGTAAGTTGACAAAACCTTATACAAATGAAATTTATTATATTTGTTTGGAGGAGAGTTGAAATAAATATACTTTGAATTTTGAAAGGAAAAAAAATGTAATAATAATAACAAAAAAAAAAAAAAAAAAAAAAAAAAGGAAAGAAAAACCTTGCTAATTATAAATTGCACGTAATATATTTTTATAACAGCGGCGACTTTCAATATCTTTGCATCTCTTTGTCTTATCATTGCAGGTAATAATAGAAAGTGAGTATTATGAATGTTAATTAGGATTATGAATGTTAATTAATATGTCAGCTGATGCATGACGGGAGTATTGTTCACTTCATCCGCATATTTGACATTGCTCTCCCAAAGAATGCTGGGCAAGCCTTCATTGTAGTTTTTATCATTTTAAAACGTTTCCAATATTAAAGTTTCCCTCACAATTAATTGTATATTTTACAGTTTTATATTTTGTTACCTGCTCCCAAATATTAATTCACCGTCATGTCCTCGACTTTTATTACCATGATGGAAATTAAACCGTAAAAGAAAAATACTAAAATATAAAAGAAAAATAAATAAGTGACAATTATATTTAGAACGTGTCTTGGGGACCATTTGCATCAGGACCACCTTAAGGAAGTAGGGTACCATTAGACTCAAACTTTTATCGTAAAAAAATTTGAAATTTTGCACAATTATACTTCAGCTTGAGACAATTTTAAATATATAAAAATTTTGGGGGGTCACCATGCAAATCAATGTTACATGATTTTTTTGAAATTTTAAGACCATATATATAAAGCCCAATGTTAATTTCAATTCCTTTTTATTTTTTTTCGGGACGGTCAAACATCTTGAAATTTTTATCACGGGTAGGTGTGACCCTTAGCTACACAATGACACCAAATTTAGTCCCAAAACACGTCTAGTTTTTGAGATATAAGGTCTGTACCCTATACCCTATATACTCCCTAAATTAAGAAGATGCCTGATTTGCATGCAAGCAAATAGGGACATTCAGGGTGTCCACATTGCATGACATGAAATCACACATCTTTAATCATACCTACGTAAAACAATAAATACGTAATAATTATGCTAACTCATTTTCAGCGTAATTTGTTCACTACAGCATAATTTATGCTATACTGCATAATAATTATCTTTTACTGTATATCATAATTTTCTTATATTGTTCTAATTTAACAACAAAAATGCCAGAAAATATAAATACAGCATATATTACAAAACTTATATTGTAATATCGTTTTATTCTTACCTTTTCCACAAAAAAAAAAAAAAAAAAAAAAAAAAAAAAAATTATTTTGCATATAATTTTATTACGCATTATTATTTTTGTTATTAAAATTTTTATTTTACTGTATATAAATAAATAAATAAATAAATAAATAAATAAATAAATAATCGTCTTTATTCAAAAAAATGCAAGGAAAAAAAAATTTACAAATTTTTGAAAGGGCGAGGTTTAAGCCTGACAATATGTCTGGCCCACTCTTACACCTAACCCCAACAGAAAAACATTCATGAAATCATTTAATTACATTCAAAATTTCGATCAGAGGAAATATTAATACTACGTAATAAGAAAAAAAATTAATAATAGAAAGAAAAAAATATATAAATATTAGAAAAAAAAAATAAAAGTTTTATATCACTTTATAGAAAAAGATGCATAACAAAGGTGTTGAAGAGAAAAAAAAAAAATAAAAAAAAATATGTATTATGTATGTATTAATATGTATGTATTAAATATGTATGTATGTAATATGTATATGTATTTCTGTTATCTGTCATTAAGAAAAACTGTGCATTTTAAATATGTAAACGGTAAAAATTAAATTTGTAAGGTCTTGTAGAAAAAAGTATGCATGAAAAAATAGCTAAATAAAATAATATAACAATTCTATTTGTACATAATATATAATTTCATAATCATATATATATGTATAGTTGAATACCGCGCGGTTATCAAAACAATACGCAATTTTTGTTGATATAATTTTATATAATAATCACAACAATTCTCTCATAAGGTTACTATATAAGTAAATTTACAATATCATTAAATAATGACTACTGTACTAAATTTATCCACCACACGGTTCGACTAAACTATACGTAAATTATGCTGCATTTATGTCATTTTATAGCATAAATGTTGCAATAAACGCGGGGAAGCTAAGGGTCCCCTAATTTAACATTACGCTTATGGGGTAAAAAAAAAAATTTCTTTTTAATTCGATTTTTGAGAAAATTCTCCACCAATTCCAGAGATATTTATATAATATGAGAAATACTAGACTAATTTTTATATTTACGTGTTTTAAAAGCCATAGAAAAATTTTAAGATATATATTTTTAAACCTATAACCTTTATTATACATAACAACGCAAATGATTATTATGCTGTACAACATAATATTTATGTTATGTAACATAGTTATTATGCAGTATAACTTATGCTGTATTGAACAAGTTATGAGAATATGAGCTGAATTTTTACTTCTTGACAGAACAACTTCAAAAAAATTAAAATCAATGTAGTTTCTAATTATTCAATATAAAATCATAACATATAAGAAGTAAAATAAAAATTGTTGTTATCTTGTAAATTCCCCCCAGTAATCCAAGCTCGCTATAACAACAATAACACAGACAATAAAGTTAATTCAATTGTTATAACAGAACCTACGCTCGCACACCTACTATAGTTGAAATACACTTTACCTCAACTGTACTTCCCCCTCCCCTCCCCTCTTCACCTGTAACTGCAGACTGCGTGAGCTTGCGAGCACTTTTCAATGTAAATGTGACTATGCCTCATCATTGTAGCCAGGTTGGCGGGAGGGCAATCCCAATATATGACGAGTCAACGTTCTAACATACGTAATATAGTGTCGTAGTATATCCGCATGACGTCATATTTAATGCACTTGGAGGCCATACTGGAGTAATGAATAACATTTGCTCAGCATAGGACAAATTTAATGTAGTTTTTGGCTCTTTTCTTTGGGAAATCTAGTTATGTTATATTTTCTTACAGACTTGAGATACTAATTCCAACATATTTACAGCATCAATGCTCTCAAAAATATTGCATAGTGTTTTTAAACTGGCAAAATGAATTATTTTCTATGCTGCCCATATTATTGAGTGATCCAACATGGCATCGACTTTATCATGAATGCATACACCCTATAGGAAATTAGGAGTCACTCTCATTCTCTAGACCATGCCCGCAGAGCAAACCATTGAGATCTAGCATAAATTACAAAATAAAAATGTATAGCATTATTGTGCTTTATTGGTACAGTATTTTATATTTTTTTAATTGATTTTTTTTTTAAATTATATATTTACACTATAAAAAAGTATTATTATAATTTTTAACAATATAAAAATTAAATTTTTATGTATTTAAAATATTAACATAATATTTATTATTATTATTTAGAAATTAATTCATCATCGGAAAAAGAAATCATTAATTAATTATAAAGAATAATTGGAACTTCTTGATATCTAGTCCGAATGATAGTGGATGGACATGTTTATAATTTAAGGGAGTAGGGGACCGATTCAAACTTTTCTCGTCAAACAAATCTGAAATGTTGCACAATGATACTTCAGCTTGAGACAATTTCAAATATATAGCAAATTTAGGGGGTCACCGTGCAAATTAATTTAATATGATTTTTTGAAATTTTAAGCCCATGAGGCCCAATGTTAATTTCAATAAATTTTTTCGGGACGGTCAAACATCATGAAATTTTTATCACGGCTAGGTGTGACCCTTAGCTACACAATGACACCAAATTTAGACCCAAAACACTTCTAATTTTTGAGATATAAGGTCGGTACCCTACTCCCTTAAATCGCAACAATCAATAACGCTTCAATGAAATATGTAATTATTCTGGGATATAATTATTGAGCTCTATAATATTTTATTACTTTCATGATGAGTACATTTTCAAACTACAATATATAATATTAAATCATGCATTTCTTTGATAAATAAATATTGATATTTTAAATTACTGTACTTTCTTATTTATTATATTTCAACAAATTATAAAACGACGATATTAACAAAACAAAAAAAGTAATTTGAACGCCTGAAAGTCTAGCATAAAATAAAGCAGCTTTCAAGTTTTATTTAATAAAATAAACTTACAAAAAAAAAAAAAAAAAAAAAAAAAAAAGCGGAAGGAGGATATTTCCAGCTCATTTGTTTTATATGACACCATTTGAAAGGAAGTAAGCTGAAATTTCTTAGAAAAAACTTCTTATACCTGAAATACATTCAGGTTCCTTTTATAGTTACTGTACTTAAGGCGGGAAATCAGGTACTGCGAGATTTAATTAAATAAGAAAATAAGACAGAAAAAATCTGAAATTTTGCACAGTGATACATTAGGATATTTATGGTATCTTCCAAAAAGTAAAAAGTAACAAACAAAAAAAAAAAAAAAAAAAAAAAAAAAAAAAAAAAATGGGGTGGTGGTCACCATGCTAGATTATAAATTTTATAAGTTATGTTAATTTCAATAATTATTTTCTCTCTTATCTGATGGTCACGGGCTCTGAAAATTATATCATAGGTAGCTGTTACTGTTAACTTTCAAATGTTCGTTAATTTATGCATGTGGGCATGAGAAAAAGTTAGCAACTCTGACGTCATTTTGTAACTTACAAAAATTAGAATCACTTAATGAACTTTAAATTAAGAAATTTACATATCTGTTGATTCAATGTTCTTTTTGGATATGAAATGATTTCCGCCTTTTTGTTGTCTTTCTCATTTTTTTTATTTTTATTTTATTATTATTATAGATTCATATCTGACCATCTTTAACAAACGTTCAAAGTTTGAGTCGCAAGAAATTAGAAGATACCGCACAAAAATCAACTCACAATCTACAAGATAAACTTGCAACTATCCTTAGTTGAGGAAGTTGAGTTTGGTTTATTTTCACCTTCTATCCTTAATACTTGAAGTTGATTATGAGCAGCATCTCAATTGCATGCATATCAAAGTTTGAGAGTAAGTTAGAGATGGCCAAATGTGACTCCATAATAGATCTCATTGTGTATTAGTGAAATTATATATAATATATTTATTTAATAATAATAATATAGTTTTAAACAATAATATCATTTAAAAAATAATTTTATTTTTAAGTAAAATTTATTTTTATTAAAAAAAATCATTTAAAATTTTAAAAATAAAATAAAAGTAAAATTTTTAATACACTACATTGCACTAACGAATTAATTTGTTAAATAATGAATTTATTGATGACAAATTTTCATTTTTTTTTGTGACAGGTTAAAATATTATCTTTTTGGTATTTTAACATGTTATTGCAATAATTAGGAAAAAAAAAGCTGTTCCATAGACGGGTTGCACTTGTATAAGAGCCGCCACTTTGCTGGTCAGGAATACATAGGCCAGCATAGGAAAAAATCCATTTTTTTTATAGCAAAAGAAGCTTCATACCTCAATCAAATCCTTATTTCCAGCTCCTAATGAGCTTGAAGAATTATGAGAAAAATTCGTTCAGTTGAAATAAACTCTTTTTATGTAAAAAATTAGGAGAAATAATGTTTCTCATATGCTGGACAATGTAATAGGCACCACAAACATGGCGACAAAGCGCAAGGTATTTGCTAATATTTAGATGGTTTCTACATAATATTGTACACATTCATATTATGTACATATGTCCCCCCTATCGTAATAGTAAAGCTGTAATTTTGAGTAAAGTGATCTGGGTTAAGCATAGGGAGGAGGGAGGATAATATATGTGTGTGCGACACTTCAGTATTATGTTTCTGTGACATTGAACAGGCTCTTGGATACTTGTGAGAAAAAAAAAGTCTGTGTTCTGTTTTTAACACACACGTAACTGTTATGTAGAAAATACAAAAAAAAAAAAAAAAAGAGAAGTATAAAAAAAAAAGTTGTAAAATTAAGGTTACGAGTATAAATTTGCAAGCGTTGATCTTTCCGTTATTACCAAACCTTTCATCTCATCATGTTTTGAAACTAGAGAAGTCACATTTCCGGAGTTTTTTGTTTTATTAATTTTTTCATTGATCTATATACACTTTTGCATTTCAATAAAATCATTACACGCGTTCTATTATTATTATTTGTATTTTTTTATGCTTATTGATCATTAAATACAAATTTCTTAATTTTGAATCATAAAATAATAAAATGAATAGTAATAAAATAAAACTCGATTATATTTAGAGAGAATGAGAAATTAGGTGTAAAGTATAAAATCATTTTCTCGATTTTCTAATCTACTTTATTTAATAGATTCATTTAATAATAATTATAAATTACACATTTTATTATTTTTGAAAAAACTTCACAATAATTTCCTTTGAGTTCTTTTTTACTTACAATTTCTACAATTTAATACTTTTAATTTACGTAAGAAAAATCTTCATCAATTTTAAAATTCATAGATACTTTTTATCATTACCATTTTTTTAAATGTAATTATTATTATTGTTTCTCTTGAAAAATTATTTTTTACTAATAATTATAATTAACGAACACATTATACAGCAAAATAAATGAAAATTAAAGTACAATTAACTACATCCTTTCTGTTTCTTTTGTCTTTTCTTCCACTGATTTTTAAGTCTCAAATTAAACAAGAAAATGTAATTAAGATTAAACACAAACAACATGAAAGTCAAGTAATACGTCTTTTTAGCAAAATTATATTTTATTTAGAGAAATTACTAAGCTGGAACGGACGATATAAAATATGCATTTCCTTTCCTTTATATATATAAAAAAAGTTTTTTGCTATATATGAGTCATAAATTTAGCACCTGTAATAGAATTTTTTCAGGTGTGTCGGGAGCAGGGGAGAAAAATCCAGAGAAAAATATCAAAATCTAATTTTAATAAATTTATCATACTTTTTTTTTAATTTTTTTTTACTATTATTTTTTGCATATATATTGATATTGAAAATTATGGACATATAAAAATTCGTTACACGGACATTTCTTATATAAATTTTTCCTTACACGCCGGCGTTCATGATTTGAATTTTTAATTAATTTTTTATGTTAAAAAAAATGCTAAAGCAACTCTGCCATCGCAAAGTGGAGAAAAAAATACGCTTTGGAATTTTTTTTCATTTTATTTTTGCCCTTGAAAGGTGTGTCCCTAACCTTTTACATGCTTTACAAAGTTTTTTGAATAATTCAGGAAACGGATAAATCAATTAATGTTTCCTTATTTTAGCAATATGGACTTTGAACCATACAATAATACGAAGCTGCTGTTACGTTATTTAAATACGTAATGCATTTTACGTAATAATAATAAAAAAAGTACTTACCAAAAATACAAAACATATCCAATATTAATTGTTTCCACATTTTTATAATTATTATAAAAAATCACTTTTATAATATAAAAATATTAATTAATGTTAAACACACATTAAAATCACACTAATTATTGCACTACACACACATTTTAATTAAAATATGGCAAGTATACAAGTATTGTTGTCCGCCACGATATCCTCGCTCGGTGGCGAACTTTATTTTAATGTGATGTAAACCTGAGAGCCGCAAAGTAGATGGATGCACGGCCGCGAGCCAGCCAGCGAGCCAACTGAAGCCGGCCAAACTCACCGCCACTCATAGTTCACATTTTTTAACACAGGTGGCGACACCGGGCAAACAATTTTATTTCGCCGTAAAAATTTATTATTTATTTTTTTAATTTTAAAACTCAATGAACATTTTTTTGTTTTCACGTAATTATGATCACAATTTTTATAAAAAATTCATAAAAAATTTAATATTTTTTAATGGTTCGTTCATTGCAAAAGTGGTCCATTTTTAATTTTTACTATGAAAAATAAGAAATGAAATATTATATTATTGCTTTTATTTTTATTTTGCTTAAATGTGTACCGCATATAAAATGATTAATATATGATATATGTATACATTGATAAAGCTTTTCAATCTACAAAAAATTCGATAAAAATATAATATATTAATCCCCAAAATGTTATTAAATTATTTCTATTTTGTTTTTCTTTTATATCGGCAACTTTCAATTACAAATATCTTGAAAGAATTGATGATTAAAAAGGATCAACAGATTATTTCTTGATTAACATTTTAAAAGAATACTTTTTTTACATTGAAATTGTGGAAAAAAAAGGTTTTTTTCTGCTACACTTAAATTTTTCAATATTTTCCCTGCAAACTTCATAAATTTTTAAAAGTTTTTCCCACCTAAAATTTTATCAAAAAAAAAAAAAAAAAACAATTTAGCATGCCTGCGCCATCTCTGCAGTAAACTTGTAACTACGTAGTAAGTGCTAAAACATGGCCGCCCGCATAAACTTAGGGAAACTAGTAACACGAGTTTTAAAACAGAAAACGTAAGTAAAGGCGTTAATTAATTTAATTAAGAATTAAAATTTTCAAAATAATGGATCTTTGTGTACATTTTAGCATATTTAAGTTGCAACTTAAGTTAGGGAATTTTTAAAAATCGATGATGCAATGTTTGATTTTGTTTTGCACATGCTCCTGCACACCGGTGAAAATTCTTATTTTTCGTTCAAAAGTCTGAAATATTTACATTTTATCTGCTGTACTGAACTTGTCTATTACTTAGGTACATGTTTTATCAATGTAAGTCATTGTAATGACATATTATGCAATAAATAATAAATATTGATCATGATTAAGTCACTTTGTTGGAGGTTTTTAACATGGGATGAGCAGGTATATAGGGACATTAATTTAATTTTTAAGTTGATTTTTTATGATTGTAGTTTAAAAATATCGTAATCATTTTTGCATGTAACATTTCGTATATTTATAACGTATTTTTTGGCTGTAGATACGGTAGCAAACGTATTTATACCAAATAAAATGTGACTTTGACAGAAAAATTACGATGATTAAGAAACATAGAATAAAGTCGCTAAAAGATATCAAGTATTCTGACAAAATCATTTCTGTATTGTTGAAAATATCAAATATAATAGTTTATACATATTGACATTTCTTGCGGGGCTTGACTATGTACTTGTTATTTTCTAGTGTAAGTATTTTTAATGGAGCTTATCGGTTTAGCGCGTGGGGAGACGCGGGGAAAGCTAAGGGTCCCTTAATTTAACATTACGCTTATGGCGAAAAACACTTTTTTTTTTTGCGATTTTTGAGAAAACTACACCGATTTCGGAGAAATTTAAATGAGAAATGTACTAGACATACTTTTACGTGTTTTAAGCCATAGTAATTTTTAAGCATTCTTTTAAAGCGATAACCTCCATTGATTTGTTTATATTGTTACAGTACAGCTGCGAGGTACCACAAGTTTTGCTCCACTAGTTCTACCTCCCCTACACAAAACTTGACCAGTCTATGTAGTACAACCCCTCTGTCACAACCCCTGCCAGGACTGCCCGGTGCAGTGTACGCATCATCCAGTGATGAGAAGAAACACGTCACTCAAGTAACGACGTTGCCCAATGGTCTGAGAGTTGCCTCCGAGGATCACTTTGGACAGTTCTGTACTGTCGGAGGTACGTAACAAAGATTTTGTCTTTGAGGGGAAGTGAAGTGGTGGGAATTTCTATTGAAATGGGCCTCTTGCAATTTATTGTTCTTGTATGGCTGAGTGGTGAAGGCAGCTGTGACGGACAACTCTGTGGTGGTGGCAACTCTGTATTCCTCACCGAGTATAGGTTCAAGCCACTGCTGGGTGTATTTGTCAAGTGTGAGAGCACATCATGTTGCACGATGTATGTTTACATGCATTCCATGACGACGCACAGCATTCAGGAGGTGCATGATAAATGTGACTCATCTTCTTAAATGGATTTTCCATGGAGGAAAAAAAAAAAAAAAAGAAAAAAGAAAGATAATGGGGGGGGGGGGGGGGGGTTGAGGAAAGAGAAACTAACGTCATGACATTATATATTGTAAGGTTCCTCTAATCATAGCTTTACTTTAAAAAACATTTGTTAATATTTGAAGTTAGGTTTGTAAGATTGATCAGATCAATCATGTGCTAATTAGTGTTAATTACAGTAGTTAATGTTATTGTTGTTTCAGTGGTGATTGATTCAGGATGTCGCTATGAAGTGGCTTACCCCAGCGGTGTCTCTCACTTCTTAGAGAAACTTGCATTTAATGTAAGTATAATGTCTGAATATGACAAAATTACCTATGTATGTAATTAATTAGGAAAGGTTAAGACCATTTTGATTTGAATTAATAATCAAAGAACAGGATAGGAGAAACCAACAAGCTTACCACGATGAGGTCCTTATGTAGCTTGGTGAAAGTCTTGATGGCACAGTTTACACAAATATTTACACGTTTACTTATTAATTATAAATATATATGAAAAAACCATCGCGGTTAATACTGTACTACTAAAACAATAAGATAGAAATAGAATGAGAAAAATTAGAACATCGTGTATTGAAAGATAATACCAAGGGAAATTCTCTAATTTTGATAGTTAATGAGATAGGAATTAATCGCGAGAGTTGGGTCGTGACGATACTTGGTATGTATGGTTAGCTTGTGCACAGAATAACCCATCCTTTTAATTTCTTTTTAAAACACGTGCTAGCAATGTCTAGTCAATTAATTTGACTCCCTATCCCATTAAATATCAAAATTAGAGAACTTTACTTTGCATTATCTTTCAATACATGGTGCTCTAATTTCTCTCTTTCTGTTTCTATCTTATTGTTAATGTCTTATTAAACTTGTAAATATTTGTGTAAGCTGTGCCATCAAGACTTTCACCAAGCTACAGACCTCATCGTGGTAAAGTGCTTGTTGGTTTCTCCTATCCTTACCTAAGTATGTATTTATGATTGTATGCTTTTATTTCCCAGTCTACGACAGATTTTGCTGACAGAGATAAAATATTACAAGAATTAGAAAAACATGGAGGTATCTGTGACTGCCAATCTTCTAGGTGAGTTGTGACTTAGATATGAAATTGCATTTACTTAGCAATATTTCTGACAGCATTGATGTAAATATGTTGAATTAGTATCATAAGTATGTGAAAGAGAGAAAAAACAAAAAAAAGGTTCTTAAAGAAAATTGGCTTAAATCCCTTGTCAAGTTACTTTTTTATCATTTAAACCCCCGTGAGCTGCGACACTAACTAACTAGTTAAGGATTAACCTCAGACCTGGAAAAATCAAAATATCTCAAAATTCAATCGATAACTTTTTTTTAAAATTTTAAGGGGGTTAAAAAAAGGGGTGATCTACAAGCTGCATATATCAAAACATTGAAGTGTCCATTGAAATCTAGAGATAATTAGGATTACAATTTGCATATGATTAGCATTGTGTTTTTGTTTTTTCAATTTTAAAAAAAATTGAATCGATAACTTTTTTTAAAACTTTCTGATATTATAGATATTGTCATGCTCTATCGACTACTTTTTGTTTTAGATTTACTTATCCATCTTGTTTTCGAGAAAATCGAGCATCAGTTTGCCCATTTGAATAACATTGATTTTGAATTTCGCGCCAAAATAAAAATGGTTAAAAATTAATTGCCAGAAATGTATGGGCAGTACGACGAAATTGTATTTGAACTTCTATTTTGTAAAAGGGATATATATTCAAAAAAATTTTTTTAAAAATTTTACGATCAGTTTTTTGAAAAAAGGGGGCGTTCCAGGTCTGAGGTTAACCGTTAAACCGTAGTTAAGTTGTTATTTTGATTGTTGAAACAATTAAAAAAAGATAACTAAGGTTTAACTAGAGGTTGCAGCTTACAGCCCTTAGAATACTAGATTGATAATTACCATACCTTATTATCCATGAATTAGACACCAACACATTGATTTTGTATTTATTTTCATTTATTTTTATTTTAGCGGTTATTTCACGTATCTGACGTCACAATGGATTTGTGATAGGGGTAAAGAACTTGAGGGAGGGGCTTAAATTTATGACGTGACCAGAGCGGTGACTGTGATTGGCAGCGGTACATTGTGACGTCATATACGTGAAATAACAGTCAAAATGAAAATAAATATAAAATCAACGTGTTGGTGTCTAATTCATGGATAATAAGGTATGGTAATTATCAATCTAGTATTCTAAATGATATAAAAGTAAGTTGACAAGGGATTTAAACAAAGTTTGTCCTATGCACAGCAATGTTATTCACTACTCCAGTATGGCATCCAAGTGCATTAAATATGAAGTCATGTGGATACACCATATAGCACATAGCATGTAAAGTGCAGGTCATTTTCACTCTAATAAAGTCAATTCTCTCATGTACAGGGACACATTTGTGTACGCAGCATCTGCAGACAGTCGAGGTCTGGACCCCGTCATGAAAATTCTGGGAGATATCATCTTGAGACCTCAGATATCACTGGAGGAGGTAAGAGTCAAGTGGCATTATATTAAATATGTTTTTATTGGCGTGTGTGTGTGATGTGGGCTTGACGTATGCTATGATTGTTATGTTGTAGATGGAGGGAGCAAGGCAGGCAATTCAGTTTGAACTTGAGACAATGCAGATGAGACCTGAGCAAGAGGGAATTCTAATGGACATGGTTCATGCGGTAAATAACAAATTTTAACTAAAAAAAAAAAAAAAAAAAAAAAAAAAAACTTACTGTACATTTGTACATTGTACAACTGAAATGTTGCTTTGCATAAATTTAGAATAAAAAACAAGAAAGCATGCACAGATACCATAGTCCCATAGGTTGGTGACAAATCTTGCTAGCACACATATAAAAACTAACACATTGGAAATATTTCAGCAATAAACTACAAGAGAGATGGAGTGTCTTCATCAGTCATTACAGACTTGGAGACAAACTATGAATGATCATTCAATCTCTAAGTCTGTAATGACTGATGAAGACACTCCATCTCTCTTGTAGTTTATTGCTGAAATATTTGCAATATGTTAGTTTTTTTATATGTGTGCTAGCAAGATTTGTCACCAAACTATGGGACTATATCTCTTCACTATGGTAAGACCAGGGTATACTTTAATTCAGCTTTATCATTCCTAACTGTCTGTATTATTATGTTTGCAAAACAAAGAAAAGTAAAAGATAATTGTATTTAAAGTACGCTATATTGAAAGTATTATGTGAAAATCTTTAATTAATAGATACAAAAAAGGGGGACGCAAAATTGCAAGCACAAGGCTGCTAATGAGTGAATTTTTACTGCCATGATTGAGATGTGACCAAACTACCTGAATTACCACTGTCGCCAAGTTGCGGACACGTGTTTTGCCCTAAATACCATCAATATGTTGTATTCCATCAAACTTAATACGAACTGAGGGCTTAAACTTAGGGTGAAACACGGTGCTTCCAATTTTACGTTCCCCTTTTTTGTAACTAATTAAAGATTTTCCCGTAATATAGCTTTCAATATAACTTGCTTTAATTATATAATTATCTGTTACTTTTCTTTGTTTTGCATATTAAACCGCAATGGTTTTAATTATATATTAGCTATATGTCATATGACTTATTATGTTCATTATGTTGGTTACTTCCAGGCTGCTTACCAAGATAACACGCTGGGTCTGCCTAAGATCTGTCCCGCTGGCAACATTGGTCGTATTGATCGTCAGACACTCTTCACCTTCCTCAGTCATCACTATACACCTTCACGTATGGTCGTGGCCGGAGTAGGCGTCAAGCACGAGGCCTTGTTAGAGGCTGTCAATAAGTAAGTTAACATCTTAAAGGGACACAGTCACAATTTTTTGCAGTTGTGTTTAATCCACTATATTTAGTATTACTATGTATGAAAATAATTGTAAATGTCGTTTTATGCCTCTTCCTTTTAATTATCAATTTAAGGAAAAAAACATCGCGGTTAGGATCAATATTAAAGAAAAGGATAGAATAACCAGCAAGGGCCTTACCACAGTAGAAGTTCTATGGAGAGGTCGAAGTCTTGCATGGCACAGTGTTTTGTTATAAAAAAAAAAAGGTTCATTTTATAACTGAGAGCTTTCGTCATATATTAATGACATTATCAATCAAAGAAGAAAATTACTTGAGCACATCACCGAGCAGTGTGTTGACTTGTACTGTACAAGACAAGACACTGCTTAGTGATGTGCTCAAGTAATTTTCTTCTTTGATTGATAATGTCATTAATATATGACAAAAGCTCTCAGTTATAAAATGAACTTTTTTTTTATAACAAAACACTGTGCCATGCAAGACTTTGACCTCTGCATAGAACTTCTACTGTGGTAAGGCCCTTGCTGGTTATTCTATCCTTCCTTTTAATTAAGAAATTTAATCAAAATTTGCCATGCCCCATTATATACTTTGCTTCACGTATCTTCAGAACCGTCTCATGCTATTTGGTCACTTTTGGTGGCAAAAATTACATTAACAGGTATATTGTCGCTCTACGTTGACCTACTCTATATATAGGTATATATATAAATTTTTTTTTTTGGTAATACTATACCTGATAAAACATTCGTGAATATGATTTAAAAATAATAATAAGTAACTTTATTAAGACGTTGTGAGGGCTTTACAGCCCTATTTTACAAAACCTTGACCACAACATTACATGAGAAAATTACATAAGCAAAAATAAATACTACAACGACATTATGATATTGTTAACAATACAGTTCAGAGTTTTTTTTTTTTTTTTTATTTTTTTTTAACTAACATTTTTTCATATATTTTATAATGTTTTTTTTATTTATTTATTTATTTATTTATTTTTTGCTTACGTTAGAATATGAGATTTTACACGAGAAACTTATATGCTAGGTATATGCTACAGATGTGTAATCTATGATCACTTCTACTGTATAGTAAATATTAATGTTGTTGATGTTATTTTCAGATATTTCGTAGAACAAAAGCCAATATGGGAGCAAGATTCTGGTCTGATAATTCCTGGACGTAACTTAGAGGTGGACTCGTCTGTAGCTCAATACACTGGTGGCATGATGCAGGTGCGTTACTGACTGCACAACTAACTGTTGGAATGACATCAAAGATATGATAGAATATTTACAGATAGAGTAGACACATATAAGAAATTGGGAATGTGAGATAGCAAGCATTAAGCTGTACAGGGACCACTTAACAGAAAAAAACATATAGCGTCATGTAATCTAGGGTTTATACTAGACGCTCTTTTAGCTCTGTAGAAACCAAGCCAGGTTATGGCTGTTTTTTTCTACGGTTTCTACAGAGCTAAAAGAGCGGCTAGTATAAACCCTACATTAATCTAGAGCTTATACTAGCCAGGGTTTTTACTAGTATAGGGTTTCTAGTAACCTGGAAAACCTTGAAAATGCAGGAAATTTGACCCCCCCCCCCCCCCCCCTGGAAAACCCTTGAAAATGCAGTAAAAATGACAAAAAAAAACTTGAGTTTTTATTTTTGATGTATAAAAACATCCTCATTCCTCATTATTATATAAATATAAAAAGAAATGAATTTTGAATAAAATTCCGCATTTTTATGAAACTATATTCCCATTGAGGGGCCTCTATTTTTTTCCTCGATACTATGGCTTTTAGGGAAAGTACCGAAATTAACAAAAAGTTTGGGAGTTTTATTTTACTTTTTTAGTAAAAAGTGTATGTAGCAAGTTTACTTTGCTATGGACAGTGTTTTATAAAAGTATAACATTAAATTGTTTATTTATTTTTCTTACTACGGTACCCTAAAATTAGTTAATTCCCATATTATTATCATCAAATATATTCCTTGAAAAGTAAAAATATACCTTGAAAATACCTTAAAAATGCAGGAAAAATGACATTGAAAAACTACTAGAAAGGGTTTCTAGTAGTTTTTCAATGTCATTTTTCCTGCATTTTTAAGGCTAGTAGTAAAAAAAAATTTAAAATCCAGCCTGGCAGTTGGATCGGAGGAGAGCAGTTGGCGTGTGAGGGTTGATTTGCTAGAGGGTAGCTCAGGGTGAACAAGGGGAGAGAAAAACACTGCCAGATTGACATTGATTTTGTTAAGCATCTGGCAACATTGCAATTTGCTGCCTGAGATTTAACTTATGTATATTAAGGAAAATAAACCATCGCGGTTAGGTATGATAAATTGAAAGAAAAGGATTGGAGAAAACCAGCAAGGGCCTTACCATAGTGAAGAGAGTCCCATAGTTCGGTGAAAATCTTGCTAGCACATTATATCTGTGCTAGCAAGATTTTCACCGAACTATGGGACTCTCTTCACTATGGTAAGGCCCTTGCTGGTTTTCTCCTATCCTTTTCTTTTAATTTCAGATTTAACTTAATTTTTCTTTAAGCAACAAGAGCCTGTATCTCCCCCTGCAAGGCATTCATTAATGTAAACCTTGGTTCTTTGCTGTAAAAAGTGCCCAATTACAACAACAACAACAAAACTTAACACAAAGATATTTTTTTACAGGAAGAGTGCAAAGTACCCCAGTTTGCAGGACCCTCTGGTCTACCTGAGCTAGCACATGTTGTGATAGGCTTAGAGGCAGTGGGTCATCAGGACCCTGACTTCATTGCCTTATGTGTGCTGAACATGATGATGGGTGGAGGAGGCTCCTTCAGTGCAGGGGGCCCTGGCAAGGGCATGTACACAAGACTGTATACCAACGTACTTAACAGGTAATACTTACGATTATTTCACTGCAGCGTGCAGACCTGAATTGGGGCTAGACCACGCTTACTTGTACTTTTACTTTTAGCTTTGGTTTGATTACTTTGACGCATCTACGTTTATCGTGATAACCATAGAAACACATTTATTGCAACAACAGGTAAAAAACACTTCTATGCCTGTTTTTCTATGTACAGCTCTGGCCAAAAGTTCTCAGATGATTTGCATAGGCAACCCGCAACCACACTATGTTATCTTTATGAGAAAACCGCTGCCTTGTTAGGGAACTTTTGGCCAAAGCTGTACAAGTGTTTTATACCTGTTGTCGTGATAAATGTAAATGCGTGTAATAATGGCTATCGTAGATCTGTGAAAGTAAGCAAACCCGGCAAGAGTAGAAATGTGGTTTTGATTGATAAAGTAACAACTGTTTTGAGGCTGACTATAAGTGTTTGTGATCACATCCGCTTCTGTTTCGACATACTGCTCATGCGTAGTAAGCAGAAACAGAAGCGGATGTGACTGAAATTGCTTAAAGTTGGCCTCAAAACAGTTGAGTCAATAGTCTCAACAGCATTGATATTTCTGTAGCATGTATCCAAGTGTACACCCCTAGGTAACTTTTGTATTCAGGTATCACACCCCTGGTTAACACCTAAGTAACTATATTATGTTCCTCAGGTATCACTGGATGTACAACGCCACAGCATACAACCAGGCGTACGCTGACTCTGGACTGTTCTGTATCCACGCCAGCGCACCACCAAGTCACGTACGACAAATGTCAGAGGTCATCGTGAAGGAGATGGTCAACATGGCGGGCAGCATCAGCAAAGCAGAGCTGGAGGTCAGTTGTCAATAAGACAAAGTCAGTGGTCACTTGGCAGTAAACTACATTTTGTCAAGTCTATAGGCTATATGCACGAGACGTCATATTTATTGCGCTTGGACGCCATACTGGAGTAGTGAATAAAATTGCTCAGCATAGGACAAACTTTGTTTAAGGCTATTTTCTTTGAGAAATCTGTGAATTTTTTGTTATTATTTTGCTCACATACTTGAAATTCAACATCAATGCACTCTAAATATTTGTTAATAATATAGCGAACAGGCCTATATGGTCACTAATCCACCAACCGTACTTGTCCATGAACCATGACTTTATGCTAGAGTTATGATTTTTTCAAAATTAAGTCACCTTAGCATAGGTACTTCAAAGCGTGTGTTGAAAAAAATCGGAAAAAATTTTCGCGGTAAATACGGCGCCTTCTAATTTTCCAGCTTAGCCAAAGGTAGGGTTGCTTTTTGTCACATATCTTTTTTTCCAATACAGATATATAAAAAATGAAAAATGGGGTTGATTAAGAATTAAAAATCGTATAAATGACCTGTGTAACGCAATGACCTTGACCTTTATTTTAGGTGATTTTTTTCACAAAATAATACAAAAATACAAAAAAAATATACGCTCGGTCCTTCTTATGACAAATTAATATAGCAGTAATATGCGCACACATTTCACCTACAAAATGGTGTAAAACAAGTTCTGGAGTTATGGATACAATTACAGTTCCAACTAAAAATGTAGAGTAACCTCAGCGCGCAGCCATACTTAACACTGTTATAAAGCGCTCTCACTTGACACAAAGTGCGTAAGTTTACGCTAGGTTACGAAATATAAAATTTAAATATATTTAAAAGAAGTAAAGATACTAAATTATAGCAAATATTTAATGAGAAATTATATTTCATAACAAAAAACAAATTTAATTATAAGGGAACAGATTTTTTTAATTTCAGATCATCGATTTTTTTTCCTATATAAAAAATATATATAAATGAAAAAAGAGGATTACTAAAAATTGGATAAATATGAACTTCCAGCCTTTTTTGATGAAAAACTGAAATTTTGATAAGAAAATTCAATTATTATTTTTCGCGAGATATAAATATTTCGAGTGTTTTTCTTTTATTACAGCAAGTCAAATTTCTGACGTTTTATATTTTTGTTTCATACTTTGATATTATAGTTACTTTGTCCCTAAACAATAAAATCTATTTGTCGTATTTTTTATTTATTAATAATATATTCTTTTTTAAAGAAAAATCATAAACAATCGGCCTAGAAAGCTGATGTTACGTATTACGTCGCGATTAGCTGAAGTGAAACTAATAAAATTTTAAAAATGTAATTTTCCTTTGAGATAATGACTAATAAAGGAACAACTGTTTTAAGGCTGTCTTTAAGCGATTACACTCACATCCGCTTCCGTTTCGAAGTACTGCTCATGCGTAGTAAGCAGAAACGGAAGCGGATGTGAATGAAATCGCTTAAAGTCAGCCTTAAAACAGTTGTTCCTTTATTAGTCAATAAGGATATTTGTGCTAAATAACCATTACTTTAATCAATTACTATTAATTATATTGATGAGAAAGACTGAAAAGTTTTGGGGGTAATTTTATTGCATTACTATCCCGAATCAACAGATATTCGAATTTCTAATTTTCTAACAAAGTTAAGGTTGGTAACTTTTTCTGATGCACACAAACATAAGTTGTCAACCATGACATCATTTTTCAATTGTTAAAAATTTTATATACAAAAACTTTTGATCAATTAAAAAATTATAAATTCGTCTATCAGTCGAATGAAGACAATATTCTCTTAAAAATATGAAATAAAATTGCCCACAACAATTTTAATTGACTTTTTCGTTAATATTTTACGAATTAAAAAACAAAATATACAACTCGCAAAAAAATTATTTTTGAATGTCCTGCATTCAAATTTCAGAAAAAAACTGAAACTTTCTATTTATTATTTTTTAGTGATCACTAAATTGATCACTAAGTAATCACTGATTATTTATATTTTTCTTTTTAGGAAAAAAAAAAAAATCGATGATCTGAAATTAAGAAATTCTGATCCCTTATAATTAAATTTGTTTTTTGTTATGAAATATAATTTCTCATTAAATATTTGCTATAATTTAGTATCTTTACTTCTTTTAAATATATTTAAATTTTATATTTCGTAACCTAGCGTAAACTTACGCACTTTGTGTCAAGTGAGAGCGCTTTATAACAGTGTTAAGTATGGCTGCGCGCTGAGGTTACTCTACATTTTTAGTTGGAACTGTAATTGTATCCATAACTCCAGAACTTGTTTTACACCATTTTGTAGGTGAAATGTGTGCGCATATTACTGCTATATTAATTTGTCATAAGAAGGACCGAGCGTATATTTTTTTTGTATTTTTGTATTATTTTGTGAAAAAAATCACCTAAAATAAAGGTCAAGGTCATTGCGTTACACAGGTCATTTATACGATTTTTAATTCTTAATCAATCCCATTTTTCATTTTTTATATATCTGTATTGGAAAAAAAGATATGTGACAAAAAGCAACCCTACCTTTGGCTAAGTTGGAAAATTAGAAGGCGCCGTATTTCCCGCGAAATTTTTTTCCGATTTTTTTCAACACGCGCTTTGAAGTACCTATGCTAAGGTGACTTAATTCTGAAAAAATCATAACTCTAGCAAGTCTAGCAAAAAGTCATGGTTCATGGACAAGTACGGTTGGTGGATTAGTGACCATATATAGGCCTTTTTTTTTTTTTTTTTTTTTTTTTTTTTTTTTTTTTTACATTTTTGAAGATACCTTATCCTAATGTATTACTGTGCAAAATTTCAGATGTTTATTATTTTTACAATTTTTTTAGTCAAATCACGTAGTACCTGATTTCCTGGTTTAAAATATACATACATTACTATACATTATATATTTTTGTATTTACAGAGAGCCAAGAAGCAGCTGCAGTCCATGTTACTAATGAACTTAGAGGCCAGACCTGTAGTGTTTGAGGATATTGGACGTCAAGTACTGGCTACTGGACACAGGAAGAGACCCGAGTACTTCATGCAGGAAATTGGTGAGTCACATATGATCATGTAACACCAACTTTAACCCTCACATGTAACCCAACTTCTCCTTCTCCTTCTCCTTCTGCTTCTCCTTCTCCTTCTCCTTCACCTTCTCCTTCTTTTTTAAACTTAAAGACCAGATATAAGTAGTACTTGTGATGTTCACAGCCTCAGTACAAGAGACCGACATCGCCAGAGTTGCTCGTCGTCTGCTCCGCTCACAACCCTCCATCGCTGCACGAGGCGACATCTCCAAGCTGCCCCCTCTCTCTGACTTCCAGGCAGGACTGATGGACGAGACTGGCAGAATGCCCAGCAAGCTAGGCAGAATGTTCAGATAAAACTTCGCGCTCATGTTACATAATATAGTGTGTTTACCAAACTTGTATATCATATATGACAAAACAAATCTCAAAATATTATTATTTGCTTATATTAATGAGAAATATCTTTATAAGACTTTGAAAAGTTACTTGTACACAATTCTTGTGTTCAAGATTTGTAATTTTAGTTTGTATATCAATCTTGTGAAGCTTCTACACTTCACAAATTTACTTACAATGACCCATCTACGCTTTACAAATTGTCCTGGTCACGTCAAAAAGGCATATCTCCATTGATCAGCAAATTGCTTTAGGACATATCTCCAGTGATCAGCAATTTTAGGGTGTATCCAGTAATCTTTAAGCGCAGAACAGCGGTCAATTTCTTATCTTATCTGACTAAAAGCAAAAAGAAATTGACCGCTGTCCTGCGCTTTAGTATTTCCAGTGGAGATACGCCCTAACTTTTTAAATTTGCTAATCACTCTGGAGATATGCCCTAAAGCGATTTGCTGATCAATGGAGATAAGCCCTTTTGACGCGACCAGTATGAAATTTGCAAAGAATTACCGATCTACACTTGACAAATTTACACTGGATACCTCGCTCCTGTTTTATATAGCAGAAGCTCCAGCTAGCAGCAACTTTGCAAACTGTAGATATCTTTCATTCTCTGGAAATTTATGAAGTGTAGAACCTTCATTTTGATGCTAGAAGATCCATATATGCTGTATTTGAACCTAAATACCCCTGATAAAATTATGTACAATAATTTAGAGCTATTTCAGAAAACTTTTTTAAATATACCGTAAAAATTAAGTTCTGTGGCCAGAACAGTAAAAATCTACTCTGAATACACATTAAAAAAAACAGTAATCAAAACTATAGCAATTTAAAACTGTCAAATTTACATAAAAAAAAAAAAATAATAATTAGCAAAAGATGTTGTTAGAGTAATGCAGTAAAAATGTAAAATAGTTATTTTTATCAACCCTGCACTGTTTATTACTCATTGTCATATTAAAACCATAAACTTCATTATACATTAATTGAAATCAAATCTCATATTAAACTATTTGAGATTAAATTTTAAACTTTTTTTTAACAGTATTTTGAAATAAAATACTAACTGTCAAAATTATTAATTAATTAATTAGAATTGTAAGTTTTATAATTTCAAATGCCATTAATGATGATTGTAAACCCTGTTTTTCGTGCCCCAAACCACAAAAAAACGACGATCATTCAATGCTTTTTAAATGGAATTGCGCTTTTCTTTTGGAGCAAGGGAACAGGGTTTACAAACAGACCAGACAAAATAAAGTAATTATCATTTTTTTTAGATATAGGCCTATATAATAGAGAAAAACGTGATTTTATTTTGAAAACAAAGATGCATAATTATTATTATTTTATTATTGTGTTTGTTAAAATCTGTTTTATTAGTTTTTAGTGATTTTGTTTTTCAATTGTGAATATCTGTCAAATTTATAAATAAATTATGTACAAAAATCTACTTTTTATTTTTGTTTTCTAAATTGTCATACAATAGTTGATATCAAGACTGGCTGTAACCCAATTTTGTAGGCTTGTGTTTGGCGTAGAGTAAAAACCGCTTTTTGACTTGTAAGTCACTTCAACAGCCAATCTTAGCGGCAGATTACAATGTTTTAGCAAATCATTAATTAACAATATTAATTGACTAAGGTGGATATTTATAAGAAAGAAAGACAGAAAGAAAAAGACTTATGGAGGTGCTCACTTTACAATTCCTATATTATTATCTATAGCTCACGAAACAATATTTGGTCTCTAGTCCCAATTTACTAATTAGAGAATCTTCAAGTTTTATTAATGTTCCAATCAACGTGCTCTAATCTATAGTAAATATTTTCTACATACCTCCATGTTATACTCAATAATATATTTTAATCAGCTTATTTAAAGGTGTAGAACACATTGAACAAAAAAGTTGTGTAATATCCTAACAAACCTGAAAATCAATGTTGATTTGGCCGAAGTCATTGATTTCTAATTTATTTTCCATTCACAAAATGCTGCTGGCAGTCACTGACGTCACAGTTTGCCTGGTTTACGCGCGCCTTGGTTGGATATTATGTATTGTGTGTTAGTGATAATAATAATAATAAAAATTAGAAACCAACGACTTTGGCCAAATCAACGTTGATTTTCAGGTTTGTTAGGATATTACACAACTTTTTTGTTTAAGGTGTTCTACGCCTTTAAATTAGCGTCATGATATGCATGTATGTATATTTAAATTAGAAAGTAGTTTTTACATGCAAAAGATAAAAACAAACAGTTTTCTGAAGTTATATTTTTATTTATACAGTAATTCATTGAAATGCTACAACTGCACATTATGTATCAGATTAGAAAGAGAGAAAATATAATACACACACAAATGTCTGGCAGAAGGTCTTTAGACAAAAGGCATACCTAATATACACTCTGGCCAAAACAAGGTCGTTCCCGCCAAAAGCTGTATCCGCGGTGCTAAACCAATCAGAGAGCGTGTTATAAACCTACTAGCCAATCACAGTTGACTTTACATTGTTATAATTACACTGAATCTGCTCGAACTAGTATTAGGAGAAGAAATGTAGTAGTTTTTGTTTTATAACTATTTTTAGCACTGATATAAACAGGATTGGAAGCTATTGTTGAAAAAATGTTCCTTGGCCTGGCTGTGGGCACAGGTAAAGCATATCGGGGAGCAGTGCACAGGTAGGGCCTTTTGTCTGTGGGCCTTCTATCTGCATGTATACGACACACACATACTTGATCATTTGTCATAACAACAGCGAGGCTACATTGTGATAACATAATTATACTATTTTACAGCATTTTGATACAAATAATAATAAAATTGTAATAATACAATGTAAAATAAGAACAGTAAAATATGGCTTATATCAATAAAACACAGATTTTATTTATTTACACGTACACTTGGTGCAACATAAATTTTTATTATTATTAATTTTTTATTTTATTTATTAAACACAATACGTGTACAACATACATATAAACATTCAATATAAGGACATACTCATAAACATTACATATAATAATATCAAAAACAAAACAGCATTATACATGCTGATCATTGCCCTCGGCATAATAGCCCTTACTAAAAGTCCTTGTCCACTTACTTTTTTATCATTTAGAATACTAGATTGATAATTACCATACCTTATTATCCATGAATTAGACACCAACATGTTGATTTTGTATTTATTTTGACTGTTATATCACGTATCTGACGTCACAATGTACCGCCGCCAATCACAGTCACCGCTCTGGTCACGTGATAAATTTAAGCCCCTCCCTCAAGTTCTTTACCCCTATCACGACCCCATTGGTACATTGTGACGTCAGATGCGTGAAATAGCCGCTAAAATGAAAATAAATACAAAATCAACATGTTGGTGTCTAATTCATGGATAATACGGTATGGTAATTATCAATCTAGTATTCTAAAGGATAAAAAAGTAAGTGGACAAGGGCTTTAACTGTGAGTACATGTGAGATGATACTGATCACATGTCAACCCACATAAGGAGCAAATACAATTATTAGTACAGATATGATATTCCTTTGTGTCACAAATTTTGTGATGAAATCTGTGGGTCTTCATATATGTTTTTTTCTTTGATTACATATTTAAACTGAAATGGTTTCCTAATTAATTAACCATACAATAATATTATGTACATTATAGTAAAATATATAAAATTATACAAAAGAAAAAGACCGAGGAAACCAGCTCTGGTCTTACCATAGTCAAGTCTGCTATGAAAATTAGCCTTTTTTTTTTTTTTTTTTATTTATTAAAGGAATAGACCTGAAGAAAACATAAGCATTTATATCACAAAACACTTGATGTGACTTACATAAATAACTTTAGTTTGTATCAAAACTCAACTGTAGTGCCGCAGCTGTGATCAGAATATTCAATTTATGCAACCCGCACAACATTTTCATACTAATTTTTGCATGTTTCTGACGTTATAAGCATGAATTTTTATGGAAATTGCATACTTTATGGTATTTTCGCGCTCTCTCGTGGGGCTACATTAACATTGTGGTAAAAATTGTCATCAGTTTTGAAGATCCCATTTCGTGTTTATTAATTAAAAATAAAGCACATGTTGTTTTATGTGGTCTATGGCTTTAAGTAAAATTAATCTAAATCTATAACTTCTTCACCGTAAATTAATGGTTCTTCCACAATTTCAATTTTTTCAACAAATAATGTACATTCATCTGGGCGACATTTTGAAGTTTGATTTTGTATTTCTACTTGCTCTGAGTGACTTGATTTTACTTGCATTGCTGGAGTTGCCACACCACAGTTGTTACTATTAGAAACATCACCTTGGCCCATCTGGCCTGTTCGTGTATTTTGTGCTGTGTTTTGATGAATACTCAAGTGAAGTGCAATATGTGACTGCAACAACATCTTAGAACTAAACACCCGATCACAGAA
Source organism: Ecdyonurus torrentis (assembly GCA_949318235.1). Classification (NCBI taxonomy): domain Eukaryota; kingdom Metazoa; phylum Arthropoda; class Insecta; order Ephemeroptera; family Heptageniidae; genus Ecdyonurus; species Ecdyonurus torrentis. The sequence goes on from OX439135.1 coordinate 24,519,897, forward strand.
GCCACACTTGCAACTCTCTACTGTATTATCATCAATTTTGTGAGATTTGATATGCAACGTCAAGTTAGAAATGGTGGACTCTAGCTGCTTACATATTGGACATTTGTAAATATTTTTGTGATATTTGCCATAGTGGTTTGTCAACCCTTTTAAATCAGAGAACTTGGACATTTTACAAAACTTGCAGTGCCACGTGACGTCTCTCAATTTCTGTATGTACTTATGTAACTGCTCCACAGTTCTGAATACCTGACCACATTTGCCACATTGGTAAGGAAACTTCTTAGTTTGCAACTTTGCGTCTACTACATAATCATGGTTGGACTGATAATATTTAATACACGACTCACATTTCGTCACCTTGTGAGGTTTGACTTGTTTTGATTGATTAGTGACCACTTTTTCTATTGATACATCGTCACAACGTGCCAATATCTCGCCAACTTCATTGATTTCCAACGGATCACGCATATCAACGTCGTTATCTTCATTCACGACCAAATTCTTACTTTGCTTCTGTTCTTTAGCCGCAGTTTTAATATAGACAGCTTCAAATTGATGAGAATCATTCCGATATCTAGCTTCAAATTGATGACAATCTTTCCTATATTCAGCTTTAAATTCTGTCACTAAATGTTCGTTAATATGAAAACTTAACGAATTTTTAGTTGGAAATGTTTCTTTACAAAAATGACACCCAAGGTGGTTGGCGTACTTAGGGACTTCTTGAGTGACAATTGAACTATTTTTACGACACCTCCTGACATGACCATTGAAAGCTGTCAATGAAGAGACAATTTTCTTACAGTAAAAACATTGCTTGACTTCAGGCCTAAAACAATGGACTTTATTATGTATACTGAACAGCTTATGGTTCATAAATCTCAAATTACAGATTTGACATTCTATTGTATTAATATTTACGTTGTTACTTTTATGTTCAGTTTGAATGTGATATTTTAAATGATCTTTATGATAATAAAGATAACAATATGGACAGAGACGAACTTCACCTTTTGGTTTATCTCTCGTTTTTGAATGTGATTCTGATTCTTTTTTTTCTGTTTCATTTTTATTATTTTCTTCAATATGGGCTTCTATGTGAACTTGTAATGTTTCTTTATATAAAAATACAGTTTTACAAAACTGACATGCCATGTTAGTGGGACGTGCTTCTGGTTTAGACGTCCTATTTTTAATTAAATCTGTGTGCCGTAACATCATATGAGTCTTTACGTTACTTGGAGTTGTGTATTTTTTTGAACAATATAAACATTTAAAAAGCTTAGGATTTTTATATCTCGATTCAGGCTTATTATTTGCTAGTTTACTAACAGCTACTTTGTTTCTCTGTTTTTTATGTATACGTTCCCTATGCATATACAGATCACTTAATCTTACGTATCTTTTACGACAATATTCGCACTCGTAGCTTTTTCTTCTCGAAGCAGTGCAGCTATGTAGGTTGAGCTGCGACAAGGCTTGAAATCTATTTTTACATAACGAGCAATAATAATTGTTTTTACTGTCCGATTGCAACCATTTCTCTTTCAAACTGTCACTTTTTGCTGTTATTGTTGAAGAATTTTTTTCAATTTCACTATTATTGGTGGGGTTTGAATTTAAAACGGAAGAATTTTCAATAGTTTTACTGATGTTGACAGGGCTTGAATTTGTAACGGAAGAATATTCTATAATTTTATTATTATTGGTGGAGTTTGAATTTATAACTGACGAATTTTCTATAATTTCACTTTTATTGGCAGGGTTTAAATTTAAAACCGCAGAATTTTGTACAGTTTCACTTTTAATGGCAGGGTTTAAATTCCTTGGAACTTCAATGGAAGAATTGCCTATGGCTTTACATTTCACCATTTTAATTGATATTTGCGTGTTATTTTGTAACATTGAAGTAGCCTTGTAACCATATATTGCAGGATCTAGTAACTTATGATTAAAATCAACTTCAACTTTTTTATCTGCAAATGAAAGTGGATCACAATTATTGTCATTTTTTGGTTCTGATTCAGTGAGATTTGAACCAATTTCTACGCTTTCAAAATTTTGTACGATATTGATTTGTTCATTTCTATTTATTTGTGACTTTGAATCTTCAGTACCATAATTATTATCATGATCTAATTGCAATGGGCTGTCGTGAAGATATCCTGCTTCTTCATAATGATCTTGAAGCAATGAACTCTCGTCAAGATACTCTGCTTCTTCATATTCGTGTGTCTGAATATGCAATTTACATTTCTCTTCGTTTACAAATAATTTGGAACACGTTTCACATTTATAAAGTGCAATATCTCCTTTCTCGTGATTGATCATGTGTTCGTTGAATGTTTTTAATTTTGTGAACGTCAGATTACAAGATTCTTTAGGACAAGAATATAGCTGTACACTGTTGCCATATTTAGCTTGGCACGCTAGTATTGCAGGGTCCAGGAAATGTGGTTCAAAACTATGAGTTAGGGATGATTCAGTAGGGATGGCTTCAATTGCAGGGTCCAGAAAATGTGGCTCAAATGTGTGAGTTAGGGGTGATCCAGTAGGGGTGGTGTCAATTGCATGGTCCAGGAAATGTGGCTCAAAAGTGTGTGTTAGGGGTGATAGGGCTGGGGATGAGGGGGGTTCATAGCTTATTGGATTGTAAGTGGGAGAAATAGAGGGTGTAACGTAAGCACTGGAGTGAGCCTCTACTACGCTTGCTCTCTTACGCTGCTGCCTCGTATTGCTGCTCTGACGCTGCTGCTTGCTACTCACGGCAGGCTCTACAAGACTTGGTATCTGTACGCTGTTCAGTGGAGCACATAGAGACGTAGAGGGAGAAACGTTATCACTGGAGTGAGCCTCCACATCGCTGCTCTGACGCTTCTGCTCCCTAATACTCCGACGCTGCCTCTCACTTAGAATAGGCTCAGCATTTTTCTGTCTGTTATCAATTCCAAATCTTTTCTTCTGTACGTTGGTCAGAGGAGCACACGTTGACGACATAGGTACGGCAGTTTCAATTAACTTTGGTACGACGAACTTTTCATGAGGCATGAGCTCCCTCATTCTCATGTTATGCTGGCAGTAGTCAGTTTTCATGTTGAAATGTTTGCTGCAGATTATTTGGCGTGGAGTTAGGTACGTGGCTGGGATTTTTAATGCTTTGCTCCATTCTTGCATCCTGGGGAACAAACAAAATATTGTAATAACCTAAACAAAAATAATAATACAGTCAACCGGGGTGAAATTGAAACTCCAATCATGTGCAAGCTTTTATTTTTTCCTATCTTGCTAGACACAGAGCACTTTGAAGGCAGCTCTGTGATTGGCTTTCAATTTCACCCCGGTTGACTGTAATAAAAAGAAACAAGAGTTGTGACAGATATTTTCAAAATAATTATGTTTACCATACTGAAGAGATATATAACCATACCCTGGTCTTACCCAGGGTAGGCTCACTAGGGTGTTGTGACGTCAGGTGAATTGTTTTGCCCAGAAGGTTAACATTGCATTTTCTGGTACAAGTGACGTCACAGCTACTAGTGAGCCCCCCCCCCCCCCCCCCCCCCCCCCCCCCCCGGGTCTTACCATAGTGAAGAGAGTCCCATAGTTTGGTGACAAATCTTGCTAGTACAGATATAAAAAACTAACACATATTGGATAGCTTTTGGCAATGAACTCCAAGAGAGATAAAGTGTGTAAGTAAGGGCTGACGTAGTTTTTGAAGTCAAAAAAACAGGGTTTCAAAAAACCTGTTTTTAAAAAAGCCTGCAGTAGTAGGTTTTATTAAAAAAAAATGTGGGTTTTATTATTATTATAAACATACCGGTACATGTAAAAGCATTTTTTAAGCGTTGTTATTTATTCCATTTATATTTTGTATGAAATTAAAAATAAACAAGAACTTTTTATATTGGGACCATCATTTATTTCACTCAAAAAAAAAAAATTAAAAAAAAAAGTTAATATTATAAAAGTATAAATAAAAGAAACAGCAAATTAATGAACTGGTGGAAGAAAAAAGTTAACATGTTTCAAATCATATTTAAGCTTTATATTTTCTTAAAAGCAATTCTTTTACTTAAAAAAATATATTAACAATTAAAAAAAAAGTGGGTTTATTTTTATTATTATTATTATTATTTTTTTGGCTGGGCTAAATTCCAAAACCCTGCAAAAACACTCCATTTCTTTGGAGTTGAAAGCTATCAAATGTGTTAGTATTTTAAATATCTCTGTGCTAGCAAACTATGGACTATATCTCTTCACTACCCAGTAAACCACAGTTTTTCACAAGTAGTTTGCAAGTACTTTTCCGATGTAAGAGTGTCACTCCCAGCTCATGTGACGTCACTGGTACTGACATTCTTGCATCGTAAAAGTACTTGCAATGTACATGTGAAAAAACTGTGGTTTACTGGGTATGGTAAGACCAGCGTCTACTTGTCTTTCAAATTTACCATACAGTACTTAAACACAATAGTTTATATTTTGTAATATCTTAATTTTTTTTAAGGGTGAACCGAGGTGAAATTGAAAGCCAATCATAGAGCTGCTTTCAAAGTGCTCTGTGTGTAGTGAGATAGGGAAAACTGAAAGCTTGCACATGATTGGAGTTACAATTTCACCCCACTTTCAAATTCATCCCGGTTGACCACCTAAAACATGGACAAATTAATTTGAAAGTAGGTACACATGCTACTGAAGCCAATACAAACTTAAGCTGAAATAAAAAAGGGGGGGGGGAAGTTCCGTCATTTTGGAGGTTACAGTCCTTAATTAAATTTAATAATAAACAAATATTAATTAATGTACTGTAATAATATTAATTAATATTTGTTCCCCTCACCTCTTTTTGTTTCTAATGATTGGTCCCAAGCTGTGAAACCAAAAGTTCCGATCATCGTCGTAGTTCTTGCAACCCCCCACCACGCACTTCCTCGGCATCTTGACTTGACGTGCTGCAAAATATATAAATTGTCATTATCAATCTTAAAGTAAATGATAGAATTAACAGCCCTGGCCTTACTTACTTACCACAGTATACATAATATATGGTAATATATTTATATTATATGATTTAAAGGCATGATAGAACACGTTGCACAAAAAACATGTCTAGTAATAATACTGCATTATCCTAACATGCAATTGATTTCTAATATAATTTCCATGCACAAAATAGCAGCTGCGGGATTATGACGTCACAGCTCGTTTTTCTTGCGCGTGGACATGGGCTGTGACGTCACAAACCCGCAGCTGCCATTTTGTGGTGAATGTACATAAAATAAATTAGAAATCAATGACTTGCCAAATCAACGTTGATATTTAGGTATGTTAGGATGATATTAGACAATTGTTTTTGTTCAACATATTCTACGTCTTTCAAAATATTCGTTTATATGTATGCATATATGAATAAGCAGCCCATTAAATAATTACATATGCGGGCACCATCAATGGCATCCACATTTGTACATTTTTTTTTTTTATGGAAGCCATAGCCATACATATTACATATATATAGTTTCATCTGGTATGCGTGTATTATATATTACTTAAATACATTCACAACATTAATTATTTTTAAATAAATCAACGTATTTTATCGTTATCAAAATAATATTTAAACATATATCACTGACCCATAACGGAAATACAAAACTTTCAAATATTATGCATCGTAAATACGACCAAAGGAACACTAGATCGTCTAAATTTTGACAAAATAATGTATATTTAACATTCATACTTACTCTATATGTGCACAAAACTTCTAAAATCAATCTAATCAATAGAATTTTCTGTTAATTCGAGGAAATACGTCATCTACTGAGACTTGTTTACGTTTTCCAGCGGCAACAACTGGAGGCGAGGCGAGCAGCAGCTGAAAATTTTTACCAAACGACAAGGTAGCCAACTAAATAAAATTTTACTAAATTTAGTGAGTTAATCGTTATATTAATTTTAATTATTGATAATGATTAATATATTAATTAAAAAACTTGCTCTACTTAAATGTGTGAATCAGGTGTAAATTTTAATTATTATTTCATTGATTAAGGCATATGAACATTTCGTAGAAATACTCCACTGGACTTTACGACTTTATTCACTGTAAAAATTTAAATTATTATTTTAGCCGCCTTCGTTTTTCACATAAATTATTTTTTGTTCGTTATATTACTTATATAATTAATTAATATTCTAATATACAGACTATATAAGGGAAAGAATTTTTTCTTCTTCATTTTTTTCCTTCTTTAATTTTAAGAGTCACATTTTACACAGCCATATATATATATATATATATATATATATATATATATATATATATCATAGTCTTTTTAATTTCAAACTCGGACATAAAATAAAAAAAATTAATTCAAAATGATACATTTTAATACGCATGCAGTACAGCTTTATACAAATAAAAACTAACAAAAATTACACATAGGGTTGTAAGCTGCAACCTATATAGTTAAACCTTAGTTCTATATTTTTTTTAAATTTGCAACATTCATATAATAACGACTTATAACTATGGTTTAAATTGCTAGTTAACTAGTTATTAACTTTAGTTAATTATAGTTTTAACTAGTTAGGTAGCGTTGCAGCTATGGGATAGAAATAATTGTATAAATGTGAGCCAAATTTTATATTTACATATCGATGCTTACCCGGCCGTCAAAGTGAACAAACTATACACTTTACAAATTTTATGAAAAATGAACGTTCTCTACACTTTACAAATTCCAAGTTCACCCATATAGTTCGCACGTTAAAACACGTAGAAGCATGAAACGCAGATCGTTCATTTTGAGTGAAATTTGTAAAGTGTACGTATGTAGTGAGTTCACTTTGATGGGTAAACATCGATATATATAATATACACCTCTTTTCACAGAAATTGATACGTAGGTGCATATTTGCATACTGATCAAGCATGGTTAAATGAAGCAGTTTAGCAGTTTTTGTGGGAGCTTTTAGTTATTTGAATAATCTGCACATAAAAAAAAATAATAATAAATTTCACATAATTTATTTTCGTAAACCCTGTTCTCTTGCACCAAAAAATGCGCATTCCATTTGAATAACCAAAGGCGATTGTCATTTTAGGAGCAGAGAACAGGGTTTACAAACAGCATTATTGTACTGATATAATGGTCCACAAAAATGTTGATAGCAACACAAAATGTTATTATAAAAGAGCAGTCAGATATACCTATATTATAAACCTGTATTTCAGTTCTGGGTTCAGTCACATTGCTCATTTAAAGGCGTAGAACACCTTGAACAAAAAACTTGCCTAATATCCTAAAATAACCAAATATCAACATTATTTTAGCCGGAGTCATTGATTTCTAATTTATTTTCCATTTACAAAATGTCAGTTGCTGGTTTACTACGTCACAGCTCGCCTGTTTCCGCGCACGTGGACCAGGCGAGCTGTGAAGTAGTAAACTCGCAACTGACATTTTGTAAATGGAAAATAAATTAGAAATCAATGACTCTGGCCAAAATAATGTTGACATTTGGGTATGTTAGGATATTAGGCAAGTTTTTTGTTCAAGGTGTTCTACGCCTTTAAGGAGGGACGTTAAATTGATACTAATGGAGGTTTAGAATTAATTTTTGTTGCCCATTACTATTTGAGTTGAAAAATCCAAATACTACAAAGGTTACTGTTTTCCATGACTGGCAGTAATGTGATTCTCCAGCTTGTGCAAAAAAATGTACGACTTATGACAAAACTTACATATATATTCACCATGGATCCCATGCTTGATATTTAAATGCATTGTATATTGTTTTTTATATGTACCACACTCAAACTTACATATCACACATTTATATGGAACCTTACATTTTCTATCATGTATATATTGATTCAAATAATTTTTATTAAAATTTTGAATTGTGTGGCATTTTGGACATTCATATTCCATTATTTTTGAAAAATTTTTATCGTTATTAATTTTTTCTTTATTTTGTCCTTCTATAATTTCTTCAATTGCACTCTTTTCTTGTTTCTTAACTGAGACTGGGATATCAAGTACTTTAGCCTCACAGTTACACGCCTCTCTTCCATTGCTAACATGACTTTGCATATGTGTTTCTAACACTTGCTTATTGATCTGCATATTTTTACATATATCACATAAATAATATGTTTTGGATTTCAAAACATCTTTAAGAACTTGGTATTTATTAATCTTATTAATATGAGTTGTAATATGTTGTAAAAATGTGCTTCGACTACAGAAAGTTTGAAAACAAGTTTTACAAGAATATAATTTAGTATTTTTACGATGATTTTCTAGCAAGTCCATTGTATGATATATTTTAGTACAGGATTTACATCGAAAATGTTGATTATTGATTTTTAAATGATCTAACAGTTGATTCTTAGTTTTAAAATCTAGCAAGCAAACATAACATCTATAAGGTTTATATGGGTTGTGCCGAAGTAAATGAACTTTAAAACCTTTTTCAGCATAAAACAATCGGAAGCAATATTCACAGATGAACTTTGCATAATTGTGTTTTTTAGTTGTCGTTTTTTTATTTGATTTTTTGACAGTTTTCTTTTGAGGTTTTTTAATTGAAGAAGTTTCTGATTTTTTCTGATCATCAGAGTTTTCTAGCTCACAAAGTTCTTCATCTTTTATATCAATCATGTGGTCAAATATATTTTCATCTCGAAGTTCATAATTTTCATGGCATTTTGACGTTGAAGGAACAACATCTTCTCCTCTGGCTTTTTCAGTTTTAATATCAACATTATGATGAACTATTTGACAATTCTGAGACGTGACTGCTGAAGATGATAATATTTCTTCAGAATTACTCAAAATAGTTTCATAATTTTCACCACTTAGGCCGAGATTTACATCCAGATGTTCATCTTGAAGATATTTTGAAGTTTGATTTTCAAATGTGTCTTTTAAATTTTTAGGTTCTTCTTTAATTGTTTGAATTGAGAGATTCTTCTTAACTGATTTCTGACGAATACTTTCTGTATTTTCTGCTAGAGGTAAACAAGTGTTTCTCAAGTGCAGAGCAATGTGCGACTGCAACAACATTTTAGAACTGAACACCTGATCACAGAAGCCACACTTGCAACTCTCTGCTGTATTGTCATCAATTTTGTGAGATTTGATATGCAACGTCAAGTTAGAAATACTGGACTCTAGCTGCTTACATATTGGACATTTATAAATATTTTTGTGATATTTGCCATAGTGGTTTGTCAACTCTTTTAAATCAGAGAACTTGGACATTTTACAAAACTTGCAGCTCCACGTGATGTCTTTCAATTTCTGTACGTACTTTTGTAATTGCTCCACAGTTCTGAATACCTGACCACATTTCCCACATTTATGTGGAAACCTTTTACTGTTGACGTTAGGAATATCATGACAGTTAGAATTCAAGAAAGTTACGCAGTGGTCACATATATTTTGGTTCTGTTTTTTAACTGATTTTGAAGAATTATTTAATTTTGGTACATTTTTAACTGGCATATTAGCTGAACTACTTGTATTTTCTAAGACATCTGATGTTTTATTTAAATCTAATGGATCATTAAGTTGATTTGTACTATTTTCAAAATCTAAATTCATATTTTCACTTTTAATAAAAACAGATTCAAAATTATGCAAAGTTTGATGTTGATTTTTTATAGCAAATTGTAAAACGAGGTGACCACTAATATGGTAAGCTAAGTTAATTTTGGTCATAAACATTTTTTTACAAAAATCACACAAATAATAATTTCCATTCTTTGATAATTGCTGAATATCGATCATTATATTGGAATGACAAATCTGTTTATGTTTCCTACAATTTTCAACTGTTTTTTCACATAAAGAACATTTGTTTCCTCTCGGACAATCATGTATTCTCTTATGTACTAATAGTAATTTATGATCTTCAAATGCCAGTTTACATATTTTACATTGATATTGTTTATTCCTTATGTTTAGTTGACTTGTTTTCCTTCTATTCACATGAATTTCTTTTAAATGTGTTTTTAAGTAATGTTTATTTAAATATACCAAACAGTGTGGGCATTGTTCTGTATTTTCTCTATTATTTTTAGGTAACAAGATATTTGCAACTCTTTGTTTATTAGCTTTAGTATGCTTCAACATGTGAGTTTCTAACTTGTCTTTAGATACAAAAGTGCACCTGCAAATCTCACATATAAACACAGATGAATTGGCTTCATTTTCACAATTTTTGCCTATATTTGTATGCACTTGCGTCATATGACATTTTAAAGTCTCTAAATGTGTAAAATTTTCATAGCAATACAAACATTGATAGCTCTTATTTACTTTGCTGTTTTTGTGAACTTTAGCTAAGTGTTTCTTAAAATTCAGCACAGAGTTAAATGACTTTTCACATTCGCTACATTTATGTAAGTGTTCTATATATTTTGATGAACGTGTTTTTTTAAGGTTATGTTTAATTTTTAAATGATTCTCTAAACTTTTTCTTAGTTTAAATTTCTTAAAACAAAACTGACATTTGTATTTATTTAAACAACGATGTAAGTTTAATTCTGATAAATTTGAGAATCTTTTTTGACATTTTGAACATCGACGAACAATTTCATTAGTACTGATAACGTTTAGCATTGTTGGTATGTTAATTGAAGATGTTTCTTTGATTTCACTTTTGGCAACATTTACGGTGTTTTCCACAGTAGTTGTCACAACTGAAGTTGCCTTGTAGCCAATTATTGCAGGATCAAATGATTGATAGGCAATATCAAGTGTTGGAACCTTATTTGACATTTCATTGTTACTAACAAAATCACCGTTATTTTGATCACTGTTCACATGTTCAGTTCCGGTAATTTTAATTTCTTCATTATGCGCATAATCTACATGAGCCACTAATGATTTGGAATCAATAAATTTCTCAGCACAATATTGACAATTATTAGCAAGAATTAAGCTCTCGTCAGAGGCAGATGTAGCGCAAAATTTTGGAGGGAGCGATTTCTTATTCTGCAATGTTAATGTCGGGGGGTAGCAGGTGGTGGGTGGTAATACCTCTAATGTATTTTGTACGTCCCCACTCTTGCTCTGCCCCTGGTTCCCATTAGGTTTTACAGTACAGGTAATTTTCTTTACATTTTCATGTTTCTTGACGTGCAACCTAAGTTTGTCTTCATTTAAAAATGACTTTGAACAAGTTTCACATTTCAAAATTGTAACTTTAGTTTTCTTGTGTGTGATAACGTGTTTGTTGTAGGTTTTTGACGAAGTGAACGTCAGACTACAAGATTTTTTAGGACAAGTAAATACTTTGACATTGTTGACAGTTGTGGGGATGTGAGCCTGCTTGACGTGAGTGTCCAACAATGGCTTGCTCTCAAAGTGTCTGTTGCAATAATGACAAGATAGCTGCTTACTGCTGCCAGAGTGACAAGAGCTGACGTGACGAGCCACAGAAACCTCAGAGGTGAACTTCAGTGCACAATATTGACACGGAAAACACTGGAATTGCTTGGCTGACATTATTACCTTCCTAACTGTGTGTGTGTAATACCTGTACTTAGAGATCGTCGTACAGGAATATAAGAGGTCTCGTACAGGAGTTGCAGATCTGAAAACATAAAACATTTGCAATTAAAGCCATACGCCACATAAAACATGTGCTTTTTAATGACTGAACACAAATTGGGATCTACAAATTTGATGACAATTTTTACCAGCATGTTAATGTAGCCCCACAAGAGAGAGAGTGAAAATACTGTAAAGCATGCAATTTAAGTGACTATTCATGTTTATGATGTCAGAAACATGTAAAAATTAGTATGAAAATGTTGTGCGGGTTGTATACTCTACATCGAAATATTCTGATCACTGCTACGGAGCTACATTTGGGTTTTGAGACAAACTAAAGTTATTTATGTAAGTTTAATCAAGTGTTTGTGATACAAATACTTATGTTTTTCTCTGGTCTATTCCTTTAAATGATTTTGCCTAGAAGTGAAAACAATATTTTATAAACACAAAGCATATGATACTTGTTAAGTGTTTGTATTCATATGTCTTGTATGGCAAAATTGTAAAACAAAAACTCACAAACTTTATGATGACATTTGAAAGTTAACAGTAACAGCTACCTATGATAAAATTTTCAGAACCCGTGACCATAAGATAAGAGAGAAAATAAATTATGAAATTAACATGGGCTTTTATGGGACTAAAACTTAAAAAAAAAAAAAAAAAAAAAAAAAAAAAATCATAAAAATCATAATTTAAAATCTAGCATGGTAACCTTGCATTTTTTTTTTTTTTTTTTTTTTTTTTTTTTTTTTTTTTTACATTTTTGAAGTTACCTTTTCCTAATGTATCACTGTGCAAAATTTCAGACTTTTCTTTCTTTACAATTTTTTAGTCAAATCCCGCAGTACATGATTTCCCGCCTTAATAACTTAAAGGCGTAGAACACCTTGAACAAAAAAGTTGCATAATATCCTAACAAACCTGAAAATCAACGTTGATTTGACCGGAGTCATTGATTTCTAATTTATTTTCCATTCACCAAATGCCGCTGCCAGTCACTGACGTCACAGCTTGCCCGGTTTACTTGCGCGTGGACCAGGCGAGCTGTGACGTCAGTGACCGGCACAGGCATTTTGTGAATGGAAAATAAATTAGAAATCAATGACTCCGGCCAAATCAATTTTGATTTTCAGGTTTGTTAAGATATTACGCAACTTTTTTGTTCAAGGTGTCCTACGCCTTTAATAACTAAACCTTGGAGGTGAATTTCAGTGCACAATATTTATATATGCAAAACACTGGAATTGCTTTTTGGTCACAAATGACATTTTAAAATTACCTTGCTAACTAACAATTACTTTGTAGAGTTTATTTGTCTTACAGGAAGGCGAGTTCTTGTACAGGAATGTTGTACAATGTTGAGTTATTGCAGACCTGAAAACATAAACAATACGCAATTTAAAGATTTTACCCAATATACTGCAACTTTTCAACTCATTACAAATAACAACAGAAAATTAAAGATTTTGATGTAGTGGAAAATATATGTATTGTGTATCTAGTTTTTTGTTACGTTAAACAAAATTTGAATATATATTATTTTTACATGAAGCAAAATATATACATATGGTTTAGGAACAGAATTATTTTTGACTGTAGGAGATTGCGGAAATAAAGAATTTTTTTAATTTTTAATTTTTGATGCGTCGGTACTTTGATATGTATGTGTTGGCAACCATTGCCGAATTCGCTCATTGGCCGAAATAGGTCACCACGTCGCAGCGTGGCAATGCAATTTTGCCAAGATCCGAAATTCAGCACTTGTGCATCGTAATGTTGACCATAGACAATTTTTTTGGTCAAATTTAATAAGAAATCATTTTTATAAATTTATAAATATTTTAATTAACTGAAAACCCACAGTAGATGGTACAGTAGTCCATCTCCTATAGCGGGAATGTCAGATCGAATGCGCGCCATAATTCCAACTGGGTGAAGGTGACAGAACTAGAAGCCGTAATTTGAAGTAATGTTACGTGTAGTTCTGACAACTTCACCCAGTCGGATTTATGGCGCGCATTCGATCTGACATTCCCGCTATAGGAGATGGACTACTGTATAATATACTGTGCTGAAAACCATAATACATAAAATGATGTGTTATAATAATAAAAAAATATATGATATTATTCATACTTATACCGAATATCGTAACCTGTGTATTAAACATTTTGACCACGCTGCAGCGTGGCAATTATTAAAAACCACTCCACGAACTGGCTAAAATGTATTTGCCGAAAATTTGGCATTTGTTAAAAGCCACTCCGCAACGTGGTCAAAATTACGATGCATTTCGGATCTTGGCAAAAATGCATTGCCACGCCGCGACGTGGTCAATTATTTTGGCCAATGAGCGAATTCGGCAATGGTTGCCAACATATGCATGTACTATATAAATGATAATGCTGTTTGTAAACCCTGTTTTCTGCTCCTAAAATGACGATCAACATTGGTTATTTAAATGGAATGCGCATTTTTTGGTGCAAGAGAACAGGGTTTACGAACAACATTAATGCTGTTCGTAAACCCTGTTCTCTTGCACCAAAAAATACGCATTCCATTTGAATAACTAAAGTTGGTCGTCATTTTAGGAGCATAGAACAGGGTTTACAAACAGCATTATTGGTTACTCAAATGGAATGCAAACAACAATAGTGTTGTTTGTAAACCCTGTTCTCTTGCACCAAAAAATGCGCAATACATTTGTTTAACCATAGGTGATCGTCATTTTACTAGCAGAAAACAGGGTTTACAAACAGCATTACTAATGTTATATTGAATTCAAATTACAATATCATTTAAATACGTATGTACCGAAATGAAATGAATAACTTGCAATCTTATAGTGATGCATTTCAATCTGTAGTTGTGCAAGTTTTTATTTCTGTGCGTTCTGTACATACATACATATTTTGTTTGTTTTTATATTAGCATTTAGCATCTATCATAGTACGTTGAAAATTCCATGGTGAAACCTAATACAAGTGTAATTTATTGCATTTGATTATAGGAGAGTGATGGAAATTATATTTTGAATTTGAGATGCAACAAAAACTGTCTATCTGACGCACCCTTTTCTTCTTTGACTACCACCAAGGTCCATATAATAAAGAGGTACATAGAGCGCAGCACAAAACTCGCGCAGTTAATTTTATTTTCTGATCGATGTGTACTTGATTCTAAGCCAATACAAATCCGTTCACCAGTTACGTCACTGATAAGGTGAATAAAAATACCAAAAAATACACCCGGTGATATGACGTCTTTGGTGAATTCTTTTAAGCTGCGCGACCTTGGCTAAAACTTTTTCCGGAGCATCTAACCTCTTATATGTATGCCACGACGTTTCTCTCACACAAAATATATGCATATGCTTTTAGCATTTTATTATATACATACATACATAGTTTCAACTGATATATGTACATACTATAGTAATTTACTGACATTTTTAGCTATGTATAAATAAGATAAAAGTAGGAACTTTATACTTCTATAGTATTTTAAATTTTAACTTCAAACGTGCAAATGGACGTTGGGAAGAAAGTTCGTACATACATACGTCCTGTAGACATCAACTAACTGGAAAATTATTAAAATTTGATCATTATAAATTATTGATACTTACTTAAATATGTATATAAATTGTGTACTCTGCTTTATCGGCAGTATTTCACGTTAAATGTGCAAAAACGTCATCGTAATAGTCCTCTTCTAGAAAATCTGTTTACGGTTTTTAAATTCAGCTGTTCACAGTGTTGCCAACAAAACAGAATTTCTCTGATTTTAGTAAGTTTTTACTACAAAATTGATTTCCACCATGTTGGCTGCCCTGCACATTCAGCTGTATTATGTAAACATGGTAAATTTAAAGATTTTTTTTTTTTTTTCAAAATTCAAAAATTCTTTATTTCCACTCTCCTACAATCAAACATAATAAATTACATTTGTATAAGGTTTTACATGGAATTGTCAACTTACTTACTATGTTACATACTAATTGACCTATAAAGGGGCAAGTCATCTCGAGGCCGGCTCCAAGCAATATCGTCCACACCCGCCTCCGTATTCGATTACTACGCATACGTAGGTTGTCGAAATGGAGGCGGGTGTGACCGAAGCAGCCTAAAGCTAGCCCCGAGACGCCTGCTCCCCCATAAGTCAATGTTGAATGTACGGAGAATCTTAAATTAAATTTGCCTAAAGAAAAAGATCAACAAAATATGTATGAAAATGTAAAATATATTGAAAAAACTCTATTTTTATTTGCAGTTACAAACTCCGAGGTACTTTCATTCTTAAAACAACTAAAAAATAAAAAATCCAGTGGCTTTGATGAAATTTCTGATTGTCTACTTAAATTTTGTTGTAACGAAGTCACTGAAGTTTTAACATTTCTTATCAATAAATCCTTTGAAAGTGGTATCTTTCCAGAAATGCTCAAACTTGCAATCATAAAACCATTATTTAAAAAAGGAGACCGTAAGGATCTAAATAATTACAGGCCTGTAAGTTTATTATCTGTTTTTTCAAAAATTTTTGAACAGGCATATCTCAGTAGATTATTATCATTTCTGGAAAGACATAAAATATTTTCACAATTTCAACATGGTTTCAGAAAAAAATATTGCACTGAAACCGCTATCTTTGAATTAGTAGATGCTTTGCTAGAAAGCATTGACAAAAAGGCAAAAACAATAGGTATGTTCCTGGATCTGTCCAAAGCATTTGACATGGTAGATCCAGAAATCTTATTACTGGTTATTATTGGTTACTGTAAAATTAGTTAAAATTAAATATAATTTAACAATATTAGCAATATTTAACAAATTAAATACTAATTTGATAACTTAATCAGATGGTTAAATATATAAGCTTTACGTATTACCTGAAGTAACGCGTCGTTTTTGTAGAAAACGTTGACACATGTTGCTTTTGTGATATAACATCGTTATCACTTCTGTAAACTATTTATTTATTTGTGTACGTATGTGTGAATGTACCTATTTGGTTATTATGAATGTCGTTTTACTGCGTTTTACCTTGTAAAGACGTTAATAATACAAGTTATTTTCAAATGCCTTTTGGTATCAAAGAATTGCAGTTGTCGTTTATTTTAGAGTCAATATAATAAGGCGCAGATTTGCTTGTTTTCATACATACGATTTGAATAACGTGTGTATGTATATACAGCGACTTTTTTGTTATTAAGAATGGGACGCAAAGGATTTTACGTATTTGTACCGCACCAAAACGAGTTGATGAATAACAATGAGAGAGGTGTTCACTGTTGCACTTCTCCGTCTTTTACTTGACTTGTATCAAAGCAGGCTCGGACTGGCCATAAGAGCAAGTCCACAATTGCGGGCGTGCCCCCCCCCCCCCTTGTTTGAAGGCCCCTAAGGCCCAAAAAGGGGCGTAACTAGGGTGTTACGCCCGCTTTTTGGGGCCCCTAAAGAGGATGTTACACCCCTTTTGCGGACGAGGCCCCTTGATTGCCAGTCCGACCCTGTATCAAAGCACACCAAAACATGCTCGCCCACCCATTGTTCCTTCTCTCTAGTTTGTATGATGTTAACTCATCGCCTAAGTCAACTCGTTTCCTATGTCTTCACCAATGTGATCATCCCAATATGATAGAAGTCAAGTAAAAGGTGAAGAACCTCTCTTATTGTTATGCATCAAATCGTATTGGTGCTCGGGTAAAAATACTTTTGTTTCTCATACTTAAAATGCCTTGCTGTACATACAAAATCGTCGACACTGGTAACCTGACATAATAATAAAAATTAACATTGGTATATCACTTAACAGTACATTACTAATAAGTTAATTTGTATGTTTTCAGCACAATGGTACGCAAGTATGTAAAGAAGCGAGAGAAAGCGTACTCCCCAGAAGATCTGACGAAAGCGCTAGAAGATATCAGAGAGGGACGTATGAAGCAAACTCAGGCTAGCAGTCATTACAACATACCACGTCACACCTTGGTCAATCACCTGAAGAGAGGAGTCGAGGCTGTCTCTAACAAGTTACTAGCCTTGCCTGAGGACGTAGAGAAACGTATTGCAGACAGTAAGTAATTTAATTCTTGTGCCACAAATTATAATTTCTAACTGATTTCTTTTCCCTCTCTATAGGTTTAAAAATCATGCACGAGCATGGTTTCAGATTACGTTCAGAAGAAATAATAGATCAGGTTCAAATATTCATAGAGAAAAATGACATCTCTACGATGTTTAGAAACAAACGTCCGGGAGCTGACTGGTTCACAGGGTTCAGAAATAGACACAATGTATCAATAAAGAGACCTATACCACCTCAGCACAAAGATTTGAAATACATAGACCCTTTCTACGTACAAGAATATTTTGAGTTATTAATCAGAACAATTCACGAGAATAATCTTGAAAATCGTCCTGACAGAATATGGACTTTGAAAGTGGTTACGTTGTACATAGAACCTAAAACACCGATATCAGTGAGTGAGGAAAGTGAGTCTTGTACCTCGGAGCGATGTACCATACTCTTAGCTGCCAGCGCTGACGGACAAAAACTTCATCCCTTGTATATATTCAAAAATAACTCCTTACCTGATAAGTGGGTACCTGATTATATGTACCCTGAAAGTACATTTAAAAACTCACAAACTGGTGAAGTGACCAGTAAAATAATATTTGAATATTTAAAAAATTCTATGAAACCAAAGATACCATCCAATTCTCTACCTATAGTTATAATAATAGACGGTCATGCATCACATATGGATTATGAGATCATAGAATGGATACAGGAAGAGGAAATCACATTAATCAGTCTTCCACCAGGTTCCAGTAAATACCTGTATCCATTATATAAGTCTATTTATCTTCAGTTACAAGTGCAGTACAGTACTTTTATGCAAACCTACTTAAGTAATAAAGTAGCATTGAAAGATAAAGTAGTTGGAATTACAAGTAAGTTGTGGAATGATCTAAGTGCTGAATCAATGTGGTCGGGGTTTGGTGCGTCAGGAATGCATCCAATCAACCCAAACATCGTACCTAATTCTGCGTATCATAAAAATGCCTTAGAAAGATTTAAAAACAAAGAATTAGGTATTCCTAAAGTTAACATAGATCCTGCTAGCAAACCTCCACCAAGAAAGAGAGTACGCAAAGTTCTGATCACGTGCAACATATGTGATGAGAAATATAGCAGTAAACTTATTTTAAAAGAACATATGCTCAATCATACCATTAGAGATATCAAGGAGTCTTCCTTGTTAAAGAAAGGTGTGTTTTCATGTAATTTTTGTAAGTTGAAGATCAACTCTCCGTACATATTTCATTCCAACGTGATCGGGCATATTGTGCTGTGTAATGGAGAAGAGGAGAAAGATGCAATGGCGGCGAGTACTTCGTTTTTATGTGAGACGACGTTTGAGGAGCCTTCAACTTCTGCAGGTCAAAGTCAGAGAAGTGGGGACTTTAAAACTGCAGCAGCACAAAGTCACACCAAGTCTGCAGCTGCTAATGGTAAATAGTAGGGCTTTTTTTTGTTTTTTTTTAATGTATACCTATTTTCTGCCTTAATTTTTGCAATACAAAATGTAATAAAACCTTTGCAAATAGTTACACTAATTTATGTGCAAGGAAGGCGTGAAATCAGCTAATGCAGGATTTGACTAAAAAGTTGTAAAGTAAGAAAATATTTAATTTTGCAGTCATATATTAGGATAAAGCCAATAAAGTATATTTATATACCTATATATATATATATATATATATATATATATATATATATATATATATATATATATATATATATATATATATATATATATATATATATATATAAAATCAGAATTCAAAATTGTTTATTCATTTCTTTCATCCTACACACACAATACATAAAAATATGCATCTGTCCAGGTAATTGCTTTCACAAGCAAATAGAAATGATGGCCAATAAACAATATACAAAAACAATAACATATCAAAAATAAAACAATACATATATATATATATATATATATATATATATATATATATATATATATATATATATATATATATATATATATATATATATATATATATATATATAATATATATATATACATATACTACAAATAACTAGCTTATCTGAGTCGATCGTTAATAAACTCTCATTGACTGAATAATATTGTTTATTTAATAAAAATGTTTTTAAGTTTCTTTTAAATATAATTTGATCTGGTTCCTTTCTTAAATGGATGGCAGATTATTATGGCAAAAAAAATGGGTCACCATGCTAGTTTTTTTATTTATTTATTATTTAGGCCTATTATTATTTTAGTTTCAGTTCCATAAGAGACCATGTTAATTTCTATAATTATTTTCTCTCTTATCTAATGGTCACTTTTCTGACATTTTTATCATAGGTAGCTGTTACTGTTAACTTTCAAATGTCATCTTAAAGTTTGCAAGTTTATTTTTTCTTTTAAGATTTTGAGGTATACAAGCCATCTAAATAAAACACACTTAAGTTCTATTCATTCATTCATTCATTCATTCATTCATTCATTCATTCATTCATTCATTCATTCATTCATTCATTCATTCATTCATTCATTCATTCATTCATTCATTCATTCATTCATTCATTCATTCATTCATTCATTTATTTGTTCATTCATTCATTCTCATTCATTTTTAAAGTATTTTTCTTAAAGCCATAGACCGCATAAAACAACATGAGCTTTTTAATGAATAAACACGAAATGGGATCTTCAAAACTGATGACAATTTTTACTAGAATGTTAATGTAGCCCCACGAGAGAGCGTGAAAATACTGTAAAGTATGCAATTTGCGTGAAAATTCATGTTTATGACGTCAGAAACATGCAAAAATTAGTATGAAAATGTTGTGCGGGTTGCATAAATCGAATTTTCTAATCTGTGCTACGGGGCTAAAGTTGGGTTTTGAGATAAACTAACGTTATTTTTGTAAATCCCATCAAGTGTTTTGTGATATTAATGCTTATGTTTTTCTCCGGTCTATGCCTTTAATAACAAGACACTCCTTTATGCCTTTTGTTCACAAATAAGATTTCTCTAATTGTAATTATGAAGTTATTTCATAAGATAAAAGTTATTTTGAACAAATAACTAACTATTATTAAGATAGAGACAGTGGCAAAAAAGTACCTCCAGTGGCGTAACTACCAGGGGGGGGAGAGGGGGAAGTTACCCCGGGCCCGTCGACTTCTGGGGGCCCGTTGGCTTTTGGGGGGGCCCGTTGATGCTTGACGCATAAAAGAAAAAATTGTTATATTAAATTTTATGTTGAAAAACAGTATTTGAAAGTTAAAGTGGATCAATAAAATAATATGCATTTTGGGACAGAGGGTATTATAACATTAACTACATTTTTTAACTGTCACCACCTTCTAATTAAATTTTCTTCAAATATCATATGTATTTTTTCTATTTATATAACAAAAATTAATTATTGACAAAAATTAAAATCATGTATATGATAGGCCATTTTAACGATACATATATATATTTTTTTTTTCATGTTAGTGACGACACTTTTTAATTTTCGTTATAAAAAATAGCTTAAAATTTCAGTGCCACGCCCCCTTTTTCAAAATTTTTCGCCTGCGGCGGGCATCCCTCCTCCTGCCTGGAACTGTACCCCTTTCGGGGGGCCTGTGTCAGATTTTTTTCCCCCTGGCCAATTTTTTGAAGTTACGCCACTGAGTACCTCGTTTTTATTGTGACAGTGATAGTAACCTAGCTCTCTGATTGGCTAGTGGGAACACTCTATAGCCAATCAGAGGACTAACTTACTATCGCTGTCACAATAAAAACGAGATATTTTTACTACTGTCTCTACCTTTACAATTAGAAATGGCCTATTTGTGAACACTCACTTTGTTAGTACAAATGTTTCAAACTTTTTTTTTTCCCAGGTTGTGATTTACCAGAAGCCAGCACCACATTGACTCCCATCAACTACCCTGATTCAAGCAGGGTAGAGGCACCCAGTGATTCAAGCAGGGTTCAGGCAGCACCCAGTGATGCAGGGACACTTGTAGGTAGCAGTGCAGTCATTGGTCACCCTGAAACATATGCTAGGAGAGAGGGAGAGGTTATGGAAGTGACGCCTCAATATGAAGTGCCTCACTTCATTGCAGCGTACAAACATAACTTTCTATTCTGAAGTGAGTATTAGACTATTTGACACTTATTACCTAGGCATTATAGTGCTCACAGAGTTGGAGCAAAACTTGTTTTAAAACTATGTACACTTTTGTTTGTTTTTGAAAATCAAAGTTAAAGAAAAAAAAAACTATCGTTATCTTAATTACATATTTTGATATTACTGTCCTGTAAAACATAAATACAAGCAGGTATTTTATCTTTGGATTTAGAAACTGTATAGATAAATGGCATCTGCTATAGGGTGGTTTCATTCATGTTAAAGTCGACGTCATAAAAAGTGAGCACTAAATAACATTGGTCAGTATAGGAAAATGTCACATTTTGCCAGTTTAAAAATACTTCGCAATTTATTTGAGAGCATTGATGTTGTTAACAAGTTGAATTAGTTCCTCAAGTATGCAAGAAAAATTATAATTGCAAAAAAATAGCTAATTTTCAAAAGAAAATAGCCAAAAACTAGGTTTGTCCTATGCTGAGCAATGTTAATTATTCAGTGCTCAAGAAGAGCATCAAAAAGCATTCAGAATGACGTCATGCGTACACACCCTATTGTCAATTTTTATATTTTGTGGTGAAATAAATATATATTTTGTTTATTTCTGCTCTATGATGGCAAAATTATATTCATGTTAATAATTTTTATCGATTGACTTCTTATTCATATTTTACTTATCTGTGAAGGATTATCTTCTTATCACTAAATTTAGTGATTATTTTAATTTCTAGTTTCACAGGCATTATTTAGTTGGCCTCCCTGTTTATTATCGATTTTGGATTATGGCGGCTGCAAAAAGTAAACATATTTTCTCAACAGGTTTTTGTACAAAATAATGACAAGTACTCGTAATTAAATAAATATAGTTATGTAGTTTAGAGTAATAAGTATTAATATTTAATAATTATAAAAGTTTACTTATGCGAGAATACACAAATAAGGTATTGTTTGCGTGATTCCTATGCAAGCGCGTGCTGCGATTCCCTTAAAATTGTTGCTATAGTGTTGCTGCATGTTGATTACAGTATTTCAACATTTTGAAACTAAAGTATGAATTAAACGTTCAGATTTATGTATTTCGTAAACTGTGAATGCTTGATATTGACGGTGTTGATAGCAACAATCAGAGAGGCCAGAGGCGCGCTAGAAAAAAGCGCAAAAGACTCTGCCCTAATTTAACATTACGCTTATTATAGGGGATGAGGATGAGGAAAACTTCATTTCGGTGGGAAAAGCATGTGTTTTTTTTTTTTTTTTTTTTTTTTTTTTTTTTTTACAACTACTGCTCTGGTTTCATATAAAATTTAATTTTGAATACTAACTAATGTAATTGCATACTTATATTTACATACATTTTTCTTTCCATTATCGTAGTTCAGAGCATTACTGTATGTCGGAGCAGAGTATGTATGTACTGTACATACATAATTTTTTGTTTGGACTCATTGGACTCAAACAAAATTTGCAGTGCCTGGCGACAATAACTAAATCATTATGTATGTATACCTCTAGATTTTGTGAAATGCTCAACAGTTGGGTCCACAGCAGCAGACTTTTCAATACCAATGTTTAAAGAAAGCCCTTGTCAACTTACTTTTTTATTAGTTAGAATACTAGATTGATAATTTCCATACCTCATTATCCATGAAATTTTACACCAATACTTTGATTTTGTATTTATTTATATTTATTTTCTTTTTGACTTATTTCAAATATCTGACGTCACACTAATGCTGCTCGTAAACCCTGTTCTCTTGCACCAAAAAATGCGCATTCCATTTGAATAACCATAGGCGATCGTCATTTTTTGTGGAGAGAACAGGGTTTACGAACAGCATTATTGTACCACCGACCACCGCCAATCACAGTCACCGCTCTGGTCACGTGATGAAGTTAAGCCCTTCCTCAAGTTCTTTACCCCTATCACGACCCCATCTGTACATTGTGACGTCAGATATGTGACATAACAGTCAAAAAGGAAATAAATACAAAATCAACGTCATGGTGTCTAATTCATGGATAATAAGGTATGGTAATTATCAATCTAGTATTCTAAATGATAAAAAAGTAAGTTGACAAGGGATTTAAGCTCTCAATTTTGTGAAATTTCCATTTTCTGGGTTTCTTATTTCTTGTAATTTCATAAATCAATAAAAGCTCAAATACACACATACATGTTCTATATTGTGTACATAGAACCTCGATAAGATATTTTACCATTTCAATCCAGCGCATGTTTTTCTCAGAAGAATAACATTGGAAATATAGCGTGAGTTTTTAAATGGTAAAATTTCTTATCGTGGTTGTGTATACATAATAAGCAAATAATTAAACTTTTATTTTGTGTATGATTGCAGACTTGCAGCTAATTGCTAGGACAACGTCTACACAGTAATCTTAATCAGCAAGGTAATATACAAAATGTCGACGTCAAAACTAAAGTTCCTATGCACGTATTGTCCTAGCACATACACTCGACAACATGATCTAAATAGACATTTACGCTCTCATCACTCAGACAACAAGAAAATATCTTTCTGCCATCACTGCTGGAGGTTCTTTAAGACCAAACCATTGTTGAACCTCAACAATTGGAAAACATTGTCACGTCCTGAAAAATCACAATATATAACAAAAATATTCAAGGGACGTGTGAAAACAGATAAGAATGGTGAATTTACTCTTTTCAAATGTGACATTTGTTCCAAGTTATTTGTAACTGACGAGGAATGTAAATCACATTTTAAAACACATAAAAATGAACAAGTTTCAATCAAACGTACCGAGAGCTTAATGAAAAGTAGGGATAATTATTGTACGTACTGTTGTGAAAAATTTACTGATTCAGAGTCCTTGATTGCTTGTAAAAACTTAGAAAACAGCGTGGCTGAAAATTTGACAAGTGTAAAGTTGGGTCCAAATAAATTAAATCAAACCATTACAAGTGATTGTAGTTCTGTAGCAGGTGAAATAGTAAGTGGTGGGGGTAAGTTACCAGATCATGCAATACTTGGCTATAAGGCTACTTCACTTGTAGAGGAAAACTATGTTAAAGTTGTAAATAGTGAAAATTGTTCTGTGAACTTAACTGTAAATTCAAACTGTTTAAATGAGAAAACAAAAAACTGTTCTGCAACCCATGATAATAATGAACTATCTAATGTACAAACTCATCGCGGCAGCACACAAATTATTTTTACGACACACAATTTGAAATCACAAAAACACTTACATAAATGTTCATATTGTGGAAAAAAATTTATTACGCTAATTGGGTTACGACGACACATTTCAAACATTCATTTCACTGAAAAATCATCATCTGTAAAACCAAAGTCAGCTAATTTTACATGTGAATTTTGTCTACGTACTTTCAAACGTAAAGTTAATTTTAAAATACATAAATTAGAGTATCACATCAATTCAACGTCGATACAGAAACAAGAATTACAAAAATGTAGTTTCTGTTGTGAAATGTTTAGTTTATCTGATATGACTATTCATTTGAGAAATGTTCATGCTTTTGCAGTCAATATTCAGTTGAAGAAAATACCAGTCAAGATTCATAGGTGTAAGCTATGTGGTGCTAAATTTAGCAACGTAACGTCGTTGTCTATGCATGGTAAGATCCATCTTAACGACAACGTGAATGCAAGACAGTGTCTTCTGTGTGACTATGTTTTTAGCTCAAGAAAATATCTCAAATATCATGAACTTACATTTCATTGTAATTCAAAACAAGGTTCAGGTAAAAATTTAAAATATTCGTGTGACTTTTGCCAACAAATGTTTGTTACAAAAAGCTACTTAT
The DNA here is from genome assembly GCA_949318235.1 of Ecdyonurus torrentis. Classification (NCBI taxonomy): domain Eukaryota; kingdom Metazoa; phylum Arthropoda; class Insecta; order Ephemeroptera; family Heptageniidae; genus Ecdyonurus; species Ecdyonurus torrentis. The sequence goes on from OX439135.1 coordinate 24,545,481, forward strand.
CGTATCATATTCAAAATCATTTTAGTACAGAACCTGGTGTTAAAAATCAAGTTATCACAATTGTACCATTTAAAACTGTAGTTTTTAATAGTGAAATAGACAGCTTGAAAAATGTAGAAAAATTATCTAATTCATTAAATAATGAAACAAAAAAAATACAGGATAAAACAATTAAAAATAATAAAGTGATAACGAAATCTAAATTACTTGATGAAAAATGTAAATTCTGTCTTCAAATGTTCAGTACAAATGATTTACAAACACATATCAATTTACATAAGAAATCTGTACCATATAAATGTGTGATATGTTGTCAAGTATTTGGTAACTCAGCACTGTTTCAACATCACTTGTTAAAATATGGTAATCTTGGTATAGCTTGTGAGCAGTGCCCTGGACTTAGAGTTCATAATCTTGGAGTCCATAACAAACATTACCATAAAAATATTTACCAATATGCCAGCGTACAACCAAGTATTTCTAATTTAAATTATAAAAAATCTGATAATTGCAATAAAAATGCAAAATCTGGTATATTAAATTATACGTGTCATATTTGTAGAAAAATGTTTAAATCTGAAGAAGCATTAAACTTGCACTCTGATTTATGTGATAAAAATACAAATATTTTAGAGAAATACACTGAAAATGGAGAACCAGAACTAGAAGTAAATAATCGTAAAGTTTCAGTTTGTAAAAGTTCTGATTTTGCTATTCAAACTAAAAAATCAGTTGAAATTCATAATGAAACTGTTCAAGATAAATGTATGGTTGATGATTTATTTGTAAGTAAGATTGAAATTAAGGAGGAGCCAATTGAAAATTACGATATTTACACAAGAAATTGTGAAGAAATGTTAAAGCCATTGTCATCGTTACAAACTCAAAATTGTTGGCAGGAACTTGAAAATGTTAAGGTAAAATTTGAAGATATCAGTGGAGATGCTGCTCAGTTTGCTGGTGAAAATGTTGATGTTTGGTACGCTACGACGTCACAAAATCTAGAAAATTATGAGTCAGTAGATAAAAATATGAATGGAGATACAATTGATATGCAAGAAGAAAAAATTGACCCTTTAAGAACAGATTCAGAAATAAATCACAAAATTCTAAAAATTCTTCTAAAATTCAAAAAAATAAAACCCCGTCTAAAACTTTAAATACTAAAAAATTAACTGAGAAAAGTCACATTTGTAAATATTGTTTTAAAACGTTCAGTTCAAAACCTCGTCTCGACAGACATGTCAAATTATATCACAAAAATAATCCATTCAGACGTACCATATGTTTACTGCAATTTAAAACTTAAAATCAATTAATTATGCACAGAAATATAACCAGTAATAAAATTTTCAGTTGTCAATATTGTAACCACAAGTTTCATGAATCTAAATTGCTGAAAAATCACCTGAAACTAGCAAAACATAAATAAAAGCATAAAACATATTAATAGAGAAAAATGAAAAAATTAGAGGCACCAAAATATCAAAAATAAGAAAATATTTGAAATGTGATTTTTGTGGAAAACTGTATATTTGTAGAAAAAACTTGACATCTCACATATTAGGTCATGTTAATAATAAAGCTAGAAGTAATCTGTACCGATATGGTATAAAAAATTCACAATGTTTTTTCCCCTGATTGGAAGTAAATTGAATGTTTCTATATTTAATGATGTTACTTTCTTGTTACGTAAGATGTGTAATATAATTAATAGCAGACTTCAATGTTTATTACATGTCTTCCGACTCCCTGTATAAATTTGTAGACAAGCATGATTCAAGCTTTTACACTAGCGCCGCGATTGGCAGCCAAAACTACTATATTACAAATACTGTTTTACAAAGGTTTGAGGTCTTGTTGTCACCTGAGCGCAAGTGGTTATCTCTGTTTACGCCGTACATTATATCAATTCTGACCTTTAGTCAGCCTTATCAATCCTTATCATATATAATAGTTCAAATTGCCCCCATGCGTTTCGCAGTGTTTCCTAGAGAGGGAAATTTAAAACAGCGTGTCTAAAAAATAAGCCAATAGTTGGAAGACATGTAAGGGACATTGAGCAGACTTGTAATAACTGAAAAGTGCCTTATACTTCATATTTTATAGTATATATATGTGGGCAACATATGGTAATTTATAGGCCTATATAATTGATAATATAGCCTAATTATAATTACACTGGAATGAAAATTACTATGTAATAAATTTTGTATGTATGTATGTAATCAACGCATTTTTAAATGTGTTTTATATATTTAAAATAAAGTATATAATTACACTGGGTGTACATTGTTTTAAGCACACTAATAATGATGTTTTTTTTTCATATTTTTCTTCACAAAAAAAAAAATTAAAAAAAAAAAAATTTAAAAAATTAAAAAAATTATATATGAAAAAAAATTGTCTTAATTATTTGCATGTAAAATGTTTTCCATCCTATCTTACAAAGTTACAAAAGATAAAGCAGCAATTAAGGGTTGCATACAGATGGCTTGTATCTTAAATTATTAAAAGAAAACTTCAAAATTTTATGATGCCATTTGAAATTTAATAGTAACAGCTACCTAGCTATGATAAAATTTTCAGAACCCGTGACCATCAGATAAGAGAGAAAATAATTATTGAAATTAACATGGGCTCTTATGGGACTAAAACTTCAAAAAATCATAATTCAAAATCTAGCATGGTGACCCCCCAAAATTTTTACATTTTTTAAGATACCCTATCTTAATGTATCGCTGTGCAAAATTTCAGATTTTTCTGTCTTTACAACTTTTTAGTCAAATCCCGCAGTAGCTGATTTCCCGCCACAGGTAATTACAAAATAATATTAAGGTAGTAGGGTACCGACGTCGGCTATTAGACTCAAACTTCTCTCGTGCAAATTAATTTTATATTATTTTTTTGAAATGTTAAGCCCATAAGGCCCAATGTTAATTTCAATAATTTTCTTTTTTTCGGGACGCTCAAACATCATAAAATTTTTAACACAGCTAGGTGTGACCCTTAGCTACACAATGACACCAAATTTAGACCCAAAACATTTCTAGTTTTTGAGATATAAGGTCAGTACCCTACTACCTTAAATAAATAAATAAATTTATTTTATGATAAATTTAATAATAAATAAACTTACATTTATTTGCTAGCACACATTTGAGAAATCAAACTTTTATTTTACATTAAGTTTATATACATTCATTATAAACACAATATATCGAAGCTTACCCGTCAAAGTGAACGTACTACACTTTACAAATTTCACTCAAAATAAACGATCTATGTTTGGCGCTTCTACGTGTTTTAACATGAGAACTAGATGGGGGAACTTGGAATTTGTAAAGTGTAGAACGTTCATTTTTCACAAGATTTGTAAAGTGTAGTACGTTCACTTTGATGGGTAAGCATTGATATATTAATATATACATTGCACGTCCAAAGTTAGAAAGAAGATGGTTTGAACTGGAGAATATTTATGTACAGCTCTGACCACTAGGTTGAGAACGAGGCAGTGACGGCCGCTGAGTTTTCTCATAAAGTTAACATAGTGTGGTTGCCTATGCAAATTGTTCTCAAACTATAGTGGCCATATCTTTATCTCACATTGTAATTAACACATCAACTGAAAAATGTATACATAAATGTTAAATAATAATACATACATGCATATAATGACGATATAGTCCCTTTCGTGGTAAGCCAACAACATAGATGGTTTTTAGCCTGACCCAGCCTTCACAACTTTCTATCCTGACATACTTCACTTGCTTCCATAAATAATATAATAAAGTACAAAAAAAGTAATGAGTACATAGGGTGGTTTCATGTTAAAGTCGACGTCATAAGTGAGTACTAAATAACATTGGCCAGTATAGGAAAATGACACATTTTGCCAGTTTAAAAATACTAAGCAATATTTTTGAGAGCATTGATGTTGTTAACAGGTTGAATTAGTACCTCAAGTATGAGATAAATAATAATGACAAAAACTTGCTAATTTTCCAAAGAAAATAGCCAAAAACTACGTTTGTCCTATACTGAGCAATGTTATTCATTGCTCAAGAAGAGCATTTAGAATTACTAATAACATTTAACCTCTTATTATTTTCATTACAAGTTCAAGTAAAAATGTACCAACTGGTTCAAGCTATCTTCTTTGCAATTTTTGGAAGGCCAGTTTTATTTTTATTTTATTATTTGTTTTTTCTTTTTTACACATATAGGAGCCCATAGTGCATAAATTTCATCACAAAATGTTGTGTAAAAAATAAATAACTCCTTTATATTTCAATAATTAACATTATTATTGACTATAATAAAGAAACAACTGGTTTGAGACTTTATTAGTTCACATATCCGCTTCTGTTTCGACATATACGTAATCAAGCATGTGAAGTAATTAAATACAAACTGTAGTGGATATTAGCTAAATCTCTTAGTCAGCCTCAACATAGTTGTTCCTTTGTTTGTCTCACTTAGTGATGAGTGACAAATACATTGCAATATTTCATATTAAAACTAATTAGCATGCCTTAATGGAACTTTTAAATAAATAAGTGATTTATAATAAAAAATATAGGACAATAATATGGAGTGCAGGTAAAATAACATTGTACAGTAATGTACCTATGTATTTATTTTTAACAATAAACTTTCATGAATATACTTCACAATTTTTTGTCAACACTATTGTAAAAAAAAAAAAAAAAAAAAAAAAAAAAAAAAAAAAAAAAAAAAAAAAATGACGTGACAATAATGAGGAATTTATTACAGAAAGTTGGTGATTGAAATATGTTGAAAAAAATCTAAGTTTACGGACAAAGTATTTAAGTTTAATAAAATATCAAGAAAAAGAAGAAGGAAAAAAAAAAGTAATAATAAATATAGATTAGAAAATAGAACTCTTGCAAAATCTAGTATTGCAATTCTTGTTTACAAAACCTAACGTGGAAAATCAAATTAAAACTTCATGTTTTGCAACAAATTAAGAAGAAATTAAGAAGAGAGAGGGGGGGGGGTAAATATTGATTAATAAAGGAGCAACTGTTTTAAGACCGAGTATAAGAGATTTCGGTCACATCCGCTTCCGTTACTACTTGCTACGCATGCACAGTACGTCGAAACAGAAGCAGATGTGAGCAAAATCTCTTATAGTCAGCCTCAAAAAAGGTTGTTCCATTATTAGTCAATCTTTCACTACATCTTAAATGGGACAGGTTAGGGAATTGCATAAGTTACAAAATGTGCAGTAAAAAAAAAAAATAAATAAAAAAAATAAAAATAAAAAAAGGTAAAAATAAAAAAAGGTAAAAATAAAAATATTAAATAAAAAATAACATAAAATTGAACTAAAACAAATTTTCCACAGCAGTGATTTATGATGAGACCTTACATTAATGTAACGACCTCAATGTCTAGCATGATGCCAGTTCTCATTATACCACTGAATAGTTTGCAGCAAGGCTTCAGAGAAAGACGTGAATTGAAAGTCAGGGTAGAGAGACCTCAGCTTGGCATTGCTTGCAGTTTTCTTGTACTGTCCGTCAGCTTGCGTAGTATCAAAGTTAAGACGTCCCTTGTAGCCACATGACTGTACGATCAGTTCTGCTAGTTGTCTGATTGACACTTCGTCTTTCTCATCAACTGTAACAACAATTAACAATCAAATCAGGTAGGTGACATTAAAGATATGATAGAATATTAACAGATAGACACATATAAGAAATTGGGAATGGGAGATAGCGAGCATTAAACTGTACAGGGAACACTTAGCAGAAAAAACATATATAGCGTGTAATCTAGGGTTTATACTAGCCACTCTTTTAGCTCTGTAGAAACTGAGCCAGGTTATGGATTTTTTAGGCTTGCAAATCATTACAGTGGCACAATCACTCACGCCACAACCCATTAGCATTTCACTCTCAAGCCATGGACAGAGAAGAGAAGTGGAGAGAGATGCTCTCACTCTCAGGCAGTCACAGCTGCCCGAGAGTGATGGCTGGAGTAGGTAGAGTTTTCAACACATATTCACAGTTTTCATTCATTTTGCTCAATTTTTGAATTGGAGGAGGGAAAAAATGAAATCAGGTAATACATATAATAATTATGTTTGTAAACTCTGTTTTTCATGCCCCAAACCACAAAAAAAAAAAAAAAAAAAAAAAAAAAAGAAAAAAAGAAAGGCAGTCACTTAATGTTTTTTAAATGGAATTATTCATTTTTCAGAGCTAGGGAACAGGGTTTCTGAACATCATTAATGACATTTATGATGCTATGATATCTTGGGGTAAGCAAACAACACAGACGCCCCAACCACCTCAAACCATGATGTTTTAGGCAAGCTGCCTCTATCTCTCCTTCCATCCACTCTACTATGAAATACCTGTTTTGCTATTCTTTCATCACCCATTCTTTCAACATGATCAAACTACCGTAATACACTGTTCTCATACTTCTCAGTCACAGTTTCTTTTACTCCACATTTCTCCATCACCCAAGTATTTCTGCTTACCCTATCTAATCTTGTTTTACCACACATACTTCTAAGAAAACTCGTTCCAACAGCATTCACCCTACCCATATGCCTACTCTGACATACCCATGATTCAGAACCATATATAAGATAGTTGGGAGTAAAGCATTATTCACATGACGCGTAAATTTGACGCGCGTCAACGTGCGTCGACGCGCGCAACAAAGCTGGAACAATGTAAACAAATGGAGCCGTTCACATGTAATTTTCAAAAACCATGTGAACGGCTCCATTTGTTTACATTGTTCCAACTTTGTTACGCGCGTCGACGCACGTTGACGCGCATCAAATTTACGCGTCATGTGAATAATACTTAACATTCACTTTTTTTTTTTTTTTTTTTTAAAGAAACAAATTAAGTGATAACTTCAAATATATAAAATTATTACAATCTTAATTATGTATTTATGTAATTATATAGGAAAGATTAAACCCATTTTGGTTTGATTGATAATCAAAGATAAAGATAGGAGAAACCAACAAGCGCCTTACCACGATGTGGTCCGTAGCTTGGTGAAAATTTTGATGGCACAGGTTACACAAATTTACAAAATAACTAAGACGTTTTGAGGGCAACAGCCATCTTCTTCAGTTGCTTAGAGTGTAGACTACTTGGTAAGGCGCTTGTTGGCTTCTCCTATCCTCTCCTTTGATTATTAATTATGTATTTAGTTGTGTCATATATACCTGACAAAATGATAGGGTCCACGTCCTGGTACTCCCACAAAGCCCAGATCATCAGCTTGGCCAGGTCTAGGGAGTAGATGAACTGTCGCAGTGGGGTGCCTGAGCCCAGCACGGTCACCTCGGGGATATCTTCTCTCGCAGCCTTGTGAATCCTGACAACAAATATATTTTATGTAGCTGCATTGGCTTTGGCAAATATTTTTTAAATACATAGTGCAAAGTAGGCTTTAAAAAAAGTGCCCGATTATCCTATGTGACTTAAAGTGATAAGAAATTGATCGCTATCCTGCGCTCAAAAGAGAGGGAGAGAGGGAGAGAGAGAGAGAGAGAGAGAGAGAGAGAGAGAGAGAGAGAGAGAGAGAGAGAGAGAGAGAGAGAGAGAGAGAGAGACAACGACGACGACGACGTTTACTGTACTAAGAAGCTTAAAGACTGGAGGGCTTACATTTTAAATATCCCCACTTTACCTTGCTAACAATGCAGGCAGCACGTGTGCCTCTCCTTGCTTGAAGTTATCATGTGGACCAAACACATTGCAAGGCACGACTGAGGTGAACTGACATTGGTGTTGTTGATGATACGCGTGGTTCTGTACGTCAATCATACGCTTGGCGTGACTGTAGCCAAAGTTAGAGGGATGTGGAGGACCATTGTGAACCTGTAGATAGAAAGAAAGCAATGCAGATGTTAAGGCAAATAAACCAAGGAATGATGGGACTCTCTTCACTTCTTGAAAGTTCTTTGTAGCTATCACAATTGAAACATTGTCAGTTAACATGAGTTATATTTACATACGTACCATAGTTTCGTCAATAGGGTAGGTGGTCTTGTCAGGGAAGATGCAAGTTGAGAGACATGAGACGACTTTCTTGACTCCTGCCTCGTAGCTGCAGTGAAGAACATTATCATTGATGTGCAGGTTCACTCTCTGCAAGCAAGCAAAACAAATCACGTACAGTAATTGACAACACTTTTATTGTCAACACTTTTTATAATCATTCTTATTTGCGTTGATTGATTAAAAAAAAAAAAAAAAAAGGAAGCAATACCCCGGCCTTAAAAAAATGTTAATTGGAAAAAAGATCTAAATGTTAATAATAGGCACATTGTCACTAAATTTGCAGTGCTTGATTTTCACCATAAGATTTGCTTAATTAAAGAGTACCACGAGTGTATATTTATACCATTGCATATCAGTTTTTAAATGATGCCAAAAAATTTGGTCTGAAAGTTTTGAACTCTTATAAAAAAAGGTTTGAATAGTAAATGCTTTTAATATATTTGCTTATATTTTAGCATCAAAGTAGAAACTTTTATAAAATTAAAAATATTACAGTACTGTAGTTGGTCAAAATTTTTTTCGGAAAAAAAAATAATTAAATTTACAAGATTTTATTTGAAAATTATATTGTTTGTTTTGCTGGAAAGTGTAAAGAATTATTGTAAAAATGTAGTAAAATGTAAAGATTTCTGGTCCAAGTGATTCACCCTCTTTCCTGAGCAAGTTTGTTCACATCTGCTATTGCATGCGCAGTACATATGGCAAAGGAACCAGTTTTTTGCAGACCCCCAGTTTTTGGCACTTTATTTTTTTGTTGAAAACCCGGCCAAAGCTGAGCTTAGAGAAAAATCAAGGAGTTAGGGGAGGTTTATATGTATCACACAAAAAATCATCAGCTCTCGGAATTGCATTTTTCTGGGATAAAAAAAAAAAATTAAAGTAGGTTGCCGAAAACTAGTTAGTGTGCCGAAAACTGGTCCCTTTACCAAACATAAGTTGAAACAGAAGCAGAAGTGAGCGAAGTCTCAACACATTTTGTCAATAGGTAATTGTTTGTCTTGATATTTGAACCCAACTGTCTACTTACAAGAAAGTCCAAGTTATGAGCCATGTTGTGAAATAGACCTCCGACCATAGCAGCCAGGTGGATCACGTGCGTCGGCTTGTGTTTGTCAAATATGGCTTTGGTTTGAACTGGATCACTGAAATATACAATAATATTATTAATTATATATACATGCACTTCTTATACTGAATATCTGTTGTATGAAATAACAATAGTGTTGTTCGTAAACCCTGTTCTCTTGCACCAAATATTGCGCATTCCATTTGATTAACCATAGTTGATCGTCATTTTTGTAGCAGGAAAACGGAGTTTACGAACAGCATTAATGTAGAATTATATATAGGGGTATAAAAAGTATTCAAAATTGAAAATGAAGATTTAAATAATTCATACTTTTTGACAGTTAACGGTGATGCATATTATCATAAGTTTGAAGGTAACTTTTCTATTCGGTTGCATAATTTAATAGTTTGTTCATATAAATAATGCATTATACATAAATTTTAAGAGTATATGCGAGGTATAATATTTATAGTATATATTGCGTGCACACAAAGCCGCGGCCAGCGCCGGTGTATGTATATCCTTTTCACCTTAAATCCCCATCCTTCGATCCCAGAAAAATCCACTCTTCATCAGGTTTAGGATTTTTCTTGACGATAGTTTCTATTCCTTTCCCAACCATTCCAGTGCCTCCAGTTACCAAAATTCTCTTCATTTCTGACATTTTTAGTTAACCGGCTTTCAATGTAAAATTTGCGTACGTGGCTTCAGCTCAGTTTGGCGAGTAATTACGATAGAAATTTATTGTTGTAAGATAAAATTTACTGCACGTATGTTTGTGTACAACTTTTATGTTCTGTTTAATTAACAGCCAACGTCAAAATGTCAAAGAGTAATTTTTATCAAAGAAAAATAAGCACAAAAAACACAGCACTTCAGTTTTGTTATCGTTATGACAACGATGCAAAATAATGTAATGAAAGATTCACTTCAATAAGGTTTAAAATTATATCTTAAACTGTAGTATTTTGAGCCTTAAGTTTTTAGTATTGTTATTGCATGCAATATTTTCGCTCTTCATTTGCTTCAGCTGTTTAAGGTTACGCCCATTTTTTTTACGCGGTAATTTAAAAATTACCAAAACAACATGGGAAAATAATAACATTGAAAAGGCAAAAATTATAGGTTAATATTAAATGACTCCAGTGATATTTTTCCCCTTTTTTTTTTACATAAAATAATATTATATTTAATCAGTTTAAATTAAAAATAGTATTATAATTTATAATAAATGTAGCAATAATGTGTATTTAAAAAAATGATTATATATATTATAAAAATCTGACAGGAGAGTATAGAATCATACAAATTTAATGAAATGTAAATAAATAACATAAATATTACTCCATAATTTTAATAAATAAAAAAATATATTCACTTGAAAAATGTTACTTTATTAAACTGTTATCAAATAAAATATAAAAATTACTATTTTTTTTTTTTTTTTTTTTTTGACAATATAATACAACACAACTAACACAGGATTACTTGAATTAAAGCAAATTCCCTACTTGTTAATTTTCTATAAAAATAATTATATAAAAACAATTTTTTATTAAGTACAACATATTTTGAAATGTTAATTTTTGGTCTGAAGTTTCATCCTAATGACTAAATCCTAACTTTTCTTCTCACAGAGCAACTTAAAACTTTTTCTTAATTGTTACATTTTTTTCAAGTTTAAGTTACAATTTTTCCCTCTTTATGTTTTTAATATTAATATTATTATTTTAATATAATATGCCTGTATTAAATGTCTAAATATTTATACAAAATTGCTATATTGGATATGAGAAAATAAAATCAGTTAAATAAAATCATTTAAAAGAGAACTAAAAAATTTCCTATCAAATAAGCAGTATTACTCAATTAATGAATATATGAATGATGACACAATTTAATAAGTATTGTAATTTTATACATACTAAATGTCTTTTTTTTTTTTTTTTTTTTTTTTTTTGTAAATTGTATTGACATTGATTTCTACATTGTTATTATATGGCAATAACCTAAACTAATGCATTTAATGGAGGTTATCGGTTTAAAAAATTCTTAAAAATTTACTATGACTTAAAACATGTAAAAGGATGTCTAGTATTTCTCATTTAAATTTCTCCGGAATCAGTAGAGCAGTTTTCTTAAAAATCGCAAAAAAAAAAAAAAAAAAGAAAAAAAAGAAAAAGAAAAAAAAAGTGTATTTTCCCATAAGCGTGGGAATGCGCTTCTCTTATTAAAGTTCTCTACATTGTATTATGAATGTTGGATAAAAGAAATGAATAAAGAATTTTAAATTAAACAAATTTCAGACAGTTAAACAGCCTAACAGCGCAGGCATTGTTTGTATATTGAACACTGCCAGTCAAGCTTGCTATCCACACAACTTAGTTTATCGTTACATCTCAAATTGACTAGTTTACACAGGGTGGTCTCATTCATGTTAAAGTCGACGTCATAAGTGAGTACTAAATAACATGGACCAGTATAGGAAAATGACACCAGTTTAAAAAATATCAATTTTTTTGAGAGCACTGATGTTATTAACAAATTGAATTAGGTTTTCAAGTATGTGAGAAAAATAATAATGACAAAAAAACAAATTCTAATCAAATTAGTAAAAACCCACGTTTGTCCTATGCTAAGCAATGTTATTTGTTGCTCAATTATGACATCGAAGCGCATTTATTATGACGTCATGCGCACACACCCTATAAGCTTAAAGACATAGACCAGAAGAAAACACAAGCATTACATCACAAAACACTAACTAACTAACATAACTTTGGTTTGCCACATAGCGTCATAGCAGTGATCACAAAATTTCAACTTATCACATAACCCATACAATATTTTAATAATAATTTTTTACTATGTCTGACGTCAGAAACATGAAGTCATAAAAATTGTATACTTTACAGTATTCTCATGCTCTCTCATGGTGGGACTACTTTACATTGTAGTCAAAAATGACCAGTTTTGTAGATCACATTTTAATTACATAGTTTTATCATTAAGGGTTGTATACAGATGGCTTGTATCTTAAATTATTAAAAGAAAACTTCAAAATGTTATGATGCTATTTAATAGTTAACAGTAACAGCTACCTGCGATAAAATTTTCAGAATTTTTGACCATTAGATAAGAGAGAAAATAAATATTGAAATTAACATGGGCTCTTATATGGGACTAAAACTTCAAAAAAATCATAATTTAAAATCTAGCATGGTGACCCCACAAAATTTATACATTTTTGAAGTTACCATATCCCAATGTATCACTGTGCAAAATTTCAGATTTTTCTTTCTTTACAATTGTTTGGTCAAATCCCGCAGTACCTGATTTCCTGGCTTAAAAATAACATTTTATTTCATGTGGCTGTAACACAATTTCACAAATATAATAATTATAATTATTAAAGGCATAGACAACATGAAAAATAAATACAAAATCAACATGTTTGTGTCTAATTCATGGTTAATAAGGTATGACAATTATCAATCTAGTATTCTAAATGATAAAAAAGTAAGTTGACAAGGGTTTTAATATAATGTAAATGCTGATTTTTTCACACATGCAATCTAAACTGAGGATGTCTTTTAAGAAACCCATTGACCCACTTAATACTTGGAACCTCATCTTTGCTGTCTTTGAAAGGATTCTCAACCCCTGACTGTTGGTAAATATGTCTCACAATTTCTCCTATGACTTGCTTGGTATTTTTAACCCCTTGCTCTAGATCTTGTTGTAACCTGGCCACTAAAGTAGCCTCAAACTTAGGATCTACTTTCATAGCTGGACCAGTTTTACTTCCAAACTTGACTCCTTTCTTACAATACTCAGCTAACGTACTTTTAGGTATGCTTGTTTTGATAGAAGCTCTGCCTATAGACCAGCCTATCTTGATCAAGTGGAGGGCAGTGTTCACGTCAGCTTCGTTGTAGTTTGGACGTCGCAGTGGATCTGTCTGAAATACATCACAGATAATGTGTCATAATATTGTTTGCTAACCTCATGGCTGAGTTGTTAAATTAAGGGAGTAGGCCATTAGAGACTCAAACTTTTCTCGTCAAAAAAATCTGAAATTTTGCCCAATGATACTTCAGCTTGAGACAATTTCAAATATATCAAAATTTATGGGGGTCACCGTGCAAATTAATTTTATATGATTTTTAAAAATTTTAAGCCCATAAGGCCTAATATTAATTTCAATAATTTTTTTCTTTTTTTCGGGACGGTCAAACATCATGAAATTTTTATCACAGCCAAGTGTGACCCTTAGCTACACAATGACACCAAATTAAGACCAAAAACTTTTCTAGTTTTTAAGATATAGGGTAGGTACCCTACTCCCTTAAGTATATTACTCAGCATAAGACAAGCATTTTTTTTAGCACTTTTTTTAACAGTTACACGTAATTTTAAACTACAAAAAAATCACTAGAGGTGACTTTTAAAAGCAAAATTTTATAAAAAGAGGCGGGGAATTGAAATAAGGCAACTAGAAATAATTATAATTAGGCCTACAAATACATGAACCAAATAAGCGTGTGTCAGATGGCGTGTGTCAAAATATATGGTACGGTCAACCGGGGTCAAATTGAAAGGTTTTAGACACATTTTGTGTTATAACTTCAAAAATAATTTTTGGAGAGAAATAAAAAAATATATTAGGATAAAGATCTGTTAGTACTACCAGGCTACTTCATACCCTATGTTAAAGTGTGTCTCCGTTTTCAATCAGTTGCCTGTTCGCGTTCACCAGGAGGCTCTGGCTGACATCGCGAACACCCCACCCCACCCCACCCCCACACAATGCATTCGAACACTCATCCCTCCCTTTTGTACATAACATTTTGCCTTTTTCTTATATTATATATTTTTTTCTTTTGCGCGATCTTTTTCAAGAGGAGGTGAAAACTATCAATGTATTACTTGACTTCTAATTGTCGTAAAATCATGAACGAAACGAGAAAATAAGTTATTTTTTTCCAAAACTATGTAATAAATGATAAAGTTAAGGCTATCATGAATATTTAAGAAAGTTAATATTTCGATTGAACTTTTATTACTCTTGCGGTTTCATGCTGTGACTACCCTTACCGTTCCTTTTTGGGAGGGAGTAAAAAATATTAATCCATTACTTGACTTCTAATTGTCGTAGAATCACGAATGAAACGAGAAAATAAGTTGCTTTTTTATAAAACTATTTAATAAATGATAAAATTAAGGCTATCATGAATATTTGAGAAAGTTAATATTTCAATTGAATTTTTATTACTCTTGCGATTTCACGCTGTGACTACCCTAAATACCCTTCCGGTTGCCTCGTCCCCCTCCTCCCCCGTTGGAGGGAGATTGTAAACTTTTCTTTCATACTGAAAAAGACCTTTCGAGAGTAAGAAAAAGGGACAATTGTACAACTACTGCCATCCAGTGAACAGAAACACGATGAGAAAAAACGGCGACATTCCGTCCATATGGTCTAGAGTTATATATATTCTTTATTATATGGTACTACATAAAAAAGCTGGAATTTGAAATTTGGATCAAACTCCCTAATTAAAAAAACATAAAAACAGACCTTTCAATTTTGCCCCGGCAACGGGGCCAAATTGAAAGGTTTCACAATACAAATAGTTGTAGCCACCTAATTGTACATTTCGATCTTGTTGCGAAAAAAATGCCTATCTCGTTTTTTGTCAGTGGAAGCAAAAGGCGTATCTCGTATTTTGTCAGTGGAAGCAAAAGGCCTATCTCGAGCACTATCGCCATAACGTTCGGGAACGAGATAGGCCTTTTGCTTCCACTGACAAAATACGAGATACGCCTTTTGCTTCCACTGACAAAAAACGAGATAGGCCTTTTTATCGCAATAAGATCGATTTCAACTTTAAAACTTTTATATTACAAGCTAAAACTGTTTTTAAGTAATGTGTCTTCCCTCCCCAACCCATACCACCTCCCTCTCCCACCCATACTACCTCCCACCCCCACCCACCCCAACTCCCCAGAAAAATAGTTTTTTATTAATATTCAAATCTATATTTATTAAATTTTCAAATTTACATGGTGACAACATTTAAATCAATAAAATTCATTACAAAATGAACAAAATGTATGTCTTACATGTTAAACATAAAATAATTTCAGATTTAATAATGACACAATATTTTTCAATATATAATTTTGTAAGTTAATCTCCTTCATGAACTGTATAGGCAAAATAACAACACTTTTACTCACAATACTGTACCTTAAATTGTAAAATATAATATTTAAAATATATTAAAGGAGGCATACATATATTTACAATTCCTTAATATTGATTGTCTTCTGAAATTGGTAGTGCAATCTACTGCCCGTTTTCACAAGAGTAGGGTGAGGTAAAACAGCCAGAATATCACTATGGGTTATGACTGATATATCCCTTTCTCTAGGTTCAAAAACAGTCTTGCTTCCATTAAGGGATTGAAATCCCATGACTTGCAGACCATCAGGGGTCCCAGTTTCTACCACACACACGTAACGGAACCAAACTGGGTGGCGGCCACTTCCACCTTGGAAGCGGGCCAAGAGGTAGCTACCAAGGGGGATCAGTCTAATTGGTGGGATGTCAGCAGCTTCTTCCTCCTCTTCTCCTGCTCCCTCATCATCATTGTCGTCATCATCATCATCGTCGTCATCATCATCACCTCCCTCAGAGTCACTGCTGTCAGAGCTGCTGACACCTATAAAAGTCAAAACATTATTACCAGTACATACATAAAATAGCAAGTTATATCATACCTGTGTCCGATTGAATGTGGTAGTCTGTAAGCTGTTGCGGACTAACTTGTGCTCTAGACGGCTTGATGTTAGTTGCAATTCTTTTGCCAATTTTGTCCTTGTGCCTGCGTATTATACTGTAGGCCCAATCTTCTCCAGGGAAATTATTTTTGAACTGTTTTACTTGTTTGTTCACTCTATCAAGGTATGACTTGGTGTAGAATCGAAAGTCAAGTAAATTCAATGGGTATCCCCAATCCGAAGCAATGAGGATACTGTCAAGTAAGGCAGTTTCCTCCGTGTTCGTGAGAGCAGTCTGTCCTCCGTTCTTCTTTGTGTGCTTGCCATTTAACTTGTTGTGCAATGTTCCTACAGGTATTTTGTACAATTTGGATGCCTTGGCAAGAGATAATTTACCAGACTGCACATTTTCCTTTGCCTGGTCCAGAGATTGTTCAGTGTAGTTTTTATAGGACCGGTTGCCTGGTTCTTTCTTACGTTGCCGTGGCATTTTGTACACCACATGGACCTGAAATATATGCAAAATTAATTTACTTTCAATTTGTAATATAGGTAGTATCTTAAATAAATATTAAACAGATTTTGTAAAATAAAAATGAAGAATATTTGATTTTCAAGAAAACTGCAATCTGTATGTTATTATGTTGCAACCTTTCAATTTGACCCCGGAGAGCCTTTCAATTTGACCCCGGTGGAACTCCACACTCATAAAATTTTAACTAATGAAACCATCAACAACAAAATTGGTGTGAGTGTTCACAAGAACATTTGTGGCAATAAAGTTACATACTGTAAGAATATTGAAAATAGTTTTACTTACCCTGTGGAGTCCTTATTTCTGGAGCTTCATTTTTTGCACAAAATTTCCTTGTTCTCTAAAAAAACCATTTCCCACCAAAAACACATGCTTTTGTGTGTTGTGTCTAAAAATAAATTAAAACGAAAGATGAATACCTACGCCATCTATTGACATAGTTTTGTGTTACGAAAACCGCCAAGAAAACTTAAAATACAACTTTAAATGTTCACTTTGCTAACTTTTAATTTCGCCCCGGCCTTTCAATTTGACCCCGGTTGACTGTATTCCAACTTGATTACTCACTTTTTTGTCCTTGGGTACAGAAGAAGACTTCAGAGTGACACGTGGTTCACACTTGACGTCAAGGAACTCCACTGGGTTGATGTTTTCATGTACCTCAGAGACTGGTTCACATTTGATCTCCATGAACTCCACTGGGTTGGTCACATTGATGTTTTCATGTATCTCACACACTGGCTCACATTTGATCTCCATCAACTCCACTGGGTTGGTCACATTGATGTTTTCATGTACCTCACACACTGGTTCACATTTGATCTCCATGAACTCTACTGGGTTGGTCACATTGATGTTTTCATGTACCTCACACACTGGTTCACATTTGATCTCCATGAACTCCACTGGGTTGGTCACATTGATGTTTTCATGTATCTCACACACTGGCTCACATTTGACCTCAATGACCTCCTCTGAGTTGATGTCCCCTTGTACCTCACAGGGCTCACATTTGACCTCTATGACCTCCACTGGGTTGATCACATTGATGTTGTCTTCTACCTCAGAGTCTGGCTGTGTCACATCCAGGCCTCCTGCTATTGTGATCTGCTCAAATGGCTCAATGTTATCTGGAGTCACCTGCCAATTATCACATTTAAGCAGGGTTTTGGAATTTTGAACTGCCAAAAAAAAAAAAAAAAAAAAAAAAAATGCTTTGTCTGAAGAAAATATAAAGCTTAAAATATGATTGGAAACATATTAACTTTTTTTTCGCCAGTTCATTAATTTCACTTTTTATTTATGAAATATACCGTTTTTTTTTTTTTTTTTTTTTTTTAGTGAAACAAATGATGGTCTCAATTAAAATAAAAACTTCTTTATTTTAATTTCATACAAAATATAAATAGAAAAAATATTTGAATGAAAAAATATAACTGCTTTTTTAACAATGCTTATTTATCTCTCCAAATATCGTTGTGGTTGCGGCGGAAGGGCACAAGTCGTTTGGTTTTCACAACAATGAAGGTAACAAGTTGTTTGGTTTTCAAAACAATGAAGGTATCAAATCGTTTGGTTTTCAAAACAATAAAGGCAACAAATCGTTTGGTTTTCAAAACAATAAAGGCAACAAGTCGTTTGGTTTTCAAGATTTAAAGGGCACAAGTCACTTTTCATCAATAAACAACATTGCATTTTTTTAATTTTGCTATTATTTTCGTTTTTTTTTTGGGATTTTTCTAGCAAATACGGCGGAAATGAATGAAAAATAAATCATTAATAAATTTCACATACAAATATTATTATAATTAACCATTATAAGCATTTTATTTCTTTTATTCTTTCGACATTTGAGACGCTTTTAAACGAGTCAATTATTTGAAAGTGACACCATCGCGTCAAAAATAAAAATATCAAAAAACTAACTTCAGATTCGTTATTTTTAACGTGAAATTAACTGAAAAACATATGTTATATAAAAATATAAGACAAAAGTTTTTGGGTTGTAAAAACAAAGAAGGGTACCCCCTTCTTTTATCCCCTCTTAAAACAGTTTTTTGGGTTTTAAAATTAGTTGGTTTGCTCTAAGAACATTTTAAAGATAACCACCGTGTAGAGCGTACAAAAATAAATTTTCCTGCTATATCAATTGATGGGTTGCATTTATTGTGTAGCTGTCAAAATCGAAAAACTACAAATTTTGGGACCCTTATTTAGACGATTATTTTTTATTGAAGTTATTGGCCGATTTTAATGTGGCGCGCATAGAAAGATGCAAAATAAAGTCAGCAATAAAAAGTTTGCCAGAGTCAAGTTTGTACAGTTTGAATTTTGCGAGCTATGAAGCGTGTTGTCGAAAACTAGAAAAAAATATCAGTTTTTGAACGCATTTTGTTGCGCAAAACGGCACAATAATATACTATTTTTTTTTTTTTTTGTTTTTTTTTAACGATGTTGAATATCGTGTAAAATAAAGGAGGAAAATAATATATGACGTCAGCAAAAATTCTAAAGATTCTAAAGTACTGCATTTATGGTATACATATAGGTCTTGATCTATTGCCGTACGTGGTTATTAGTATGTGTGCCGCTATTGCATAACTCACAGAGGCTGTTTTTTATACTTTTTCCCTAATTTAGCTAGCGTAATAAAACCAACGCCATTCTTATTTTTTTGAGAAAAAAATGAGAATGAACACCAGATTTACTCATTTATCTCTGCTAGTTCCCGAGATAGATTGTGGATACTACGTGGCTGCAGCATCGCGATCAAAATGTTGGGGAGTTGCATTGAGTTTTTTACAGTTTTCTCTGCTGCTATTTAATATTTTGCAAAATAAATATACATATTTGTGATCCTTATAAAATTACCTTTCTTTTTGTATATAATATCATAAGTTTACGTTCTTTTGTAACGAAAAAATCAGGAGATACGGGATGTTAATTCTCCCGTATTTAAATCTGCTGTATTCCCGCTGTGCGTACGTTACACGCAGTGATGTACGAAGTTAGTAATAGCTACTTTTTCCCTAATTATATTACGGTTATGAAACCTTTACCATTGTTCCTAATTTTGAAAAATATTTTGATCCATATGCGGTTGTCCATACTTTGGTCCAGTAGATATTTTGCGAGTAATCTCGCGCTTACTCCACGGGCAGTCGCGGTCTAACTCACAAAATATCTACTGGACCAAAGTATGGACAACCACATATGGATCAAAATATTTTTCAAAATTAGGAACAATGGTAAAGGTTTCATAACCGTAATATAATTAGGGAAAAAGTAGCTATTACTAACTTCGTACATCACTGCGTGTAACGTACGCACAGCGGGAATACAGCAGATTTAAATACGGGACAATTAACATCCCGCATCTCCTGATTTTTTCGTTACAAAAGAACGTAAACTTATGATATTATATACAAAAAGAAAGGTAATTTTATAAGGATCACAAATATGTATATTTATTTTGCAAAATATTAAATAGCAGCAGAGAAAACTGTAAAAAACTCAATGCAACTCCCCAACATTTTGATCGCGATGCTGCAGCCACGTAGTATCCACGATCTATCTCGGGAACTAGCAGAGATAAATGAGTAAATCTGGTGTTCATTCTCATTTTTTTCTCAAAAAAATAAGAATGGCGTTGGTTTTATTACGCTAGCTAAATTAGGGAAAAAGTATTAAAAACAGCCTCTGTGAGTTATGCAATAGCGGCACACATACTAATAACCACGTACGGCAATAGATCAAGACCTATATGTATACCATAAATGCAGTACTTTAGAATCTTTAGAATCTTTGCTGACGTCATATATTATTTTCCTCCTTTATTTTACACGATATTCAACATCGTAAAAAAAAAAAAAAAAAAAAAAAAAAACAGTATATTATTGTGCCGTTTTGCGCAACAAAATGCGTTCAAAAACTGATAATTTTTTCTAGTTTTCGACAACACGCTTCATAGCTCGCAAGATTCAAACTGTACAAACTTGACTCTGGCAAACTTTTTATTGCTGACTTTATTTTGCATCTTTCTATGCGCGCCACATTAAAATCGGCCAATAACTTCAATAAAAAATAATCGTCTAAATAAGGGTCCAAAATTTGTAGTTTTTCAATTTTGACAGCTACACAATAAATGCAACCCATCAATTGATATAGCAGGAAAATTTATTTTTTTACGCTCTACACGGTGGTTATCTTTAAAATGTTCTTAGAGCAAACCAACTAATTTTAAAACCCAAAAAACTGTTTTAAGAGGGGATGAAAGAAGGGGGTACCCTTCTTTGTTTTTACAACCCAAAAACTTTTGTCTTATATTTTTATATAACATATGTTTTTCAGTTAATTTCACGTTAAAAATAACGAATCTGAAGTTAGTTTTTTGATATTTTTATTTTTGACGCGATGGTGTCACTTTCAAATAATTGACTCGTTTAAAAGCGTCTCAAATGTCGAAAGAATAAAAGAAATAAAATGCTTATAAAGGTTAAATATAATAATATTTGTATGTGAAATTTATTAATGATTTATTTTTCATTCATTTCCGCCGTATTTGCTAGAAAAATCCCAAAAAAATACGAAAATAATAACAAAATTAAAAAAATGCAATGTTGTTTATTGATGAAAAGTGACTTGTGCCCTTTAAATCTTGAAAACCAAACGACTTGTTGCCTTTATTGTTTTGAAAACCAAACGATTTGTTGCCTTTATTGTTTTGAAAACCAAACGATTTGTTACCTTCATTGTTTTGAAAACCAAACAACTTGTTACCTTCATTGTTGTGAAAACCAAACGACTTGTGCCCTTCCGCCGCAACCACAACGATATGGACTATATCTCTTCATAATGGTAAAATCAGGGTATTTATTTGAAATTTATTTCTTACTGTTACACTAAAATTTGTAGGAAAAATGGAAAAACATTTCATTTAGAGAGAAAATTTTCTCAATCTTATTATTATTTCAAACTACAGTTAGTTTTATGTATACAGAAAAGGTAGAGAAAATGCAAAAGTGTACTTAATTCTTACCTTGACATTTCTTACTCTCCTGTCCAAGATGATCCTGAGCTGAGGGTGCCTAGTGACAAAACGTGATACCCACTTCTTACTTGGCAAAGCATCTCTATTGTCTCTGAATGGATTTGCCTGTCCCAGTTTATCACAAATATCCTTAGCCAGCTGTCCCAGGGTCCTACGAACATTTTTTATATTTTTGTCCTCTAATTCCTCAACTTTGACAGCTAAGGCTTTCTCGAAGTCCATGTCTAGTTTTATACTGCGGCCACGTTTAGGCACCGTTGTTTTTCCTAGTCTTATGAACTCAGCGATGGAACTTCGAGGTATTTTAGTGGCTTCAGCGGCCTGTATGCATGTCCAGCCTTTCTGCTGTACCAGGTCAACTGCCCAGTCCATGTCTTCTTGTGTGTAACTGGCCTTCTTATGTGACTTCTGAAATATTAAGCAACTTATTAGTTTATAGTAAAATATGTACAGTCAACCAGGGTGACTTTGAACAATCATTTATCTCTACTTTGGGCACTCATTTCAAAATTTTGAAACATGTCATTAAGATCAAAAACCAATTTGAACAAAAGTAAGATTCTTCAAATTTCTAAAATGAAGCCCCAAGACAGAGATAATTGGGTGTTTAAAGTCACCCCAGGCGTTCAAAGTCACTCCAGTTGATTAATTAAGGTGGGAAATTAGGTACTGCGAGATTTGACTAAAAAATTGTATACATACATATCATGACGCTATAAAAAATTGTAAAGAAAGAAAAATCTGAAAATTTGCTCCACAATACATTAGGATAAGGTATCAGGTGGGAGATAAGGTACTGTGTGAGATTTGACTACAACGTTGCAAAGAAAAATCTGAAATCTTGCACAGTGACACATCAGATCTTCAAAAATGTATTTTAGGGGTGGGGTCGCTATGCTATATTTTAACTCATGCGAATGATAACAAGCCCAATACATCACCTTGTTAGGTGTGGGGGGTGGGGGATCACTATGCTATATTTTAACTCATGCCAATGATAACAAGCCCAATACATCACCTTGCTAGGAGTAGTTAAAGACGTAGCTTGACTGCTACACGCCATCACGTTGTCCTCATGTTGATGTATATCCAAGGGATCCTCCTCCATCACTGGCATCTCATTGTTGCTCCAAGTTTCATCATCTCCATCTGCATTGTTGCACGTGCTAACATCAACTGGCTCTAGTTTTGGTATCTGCCAACATAGGTTCAAAGTAAATTTAAAACATTTCACAGTTGGATACAGCTTGCCATGAACGAACTATTCAAAATTTGTAAATTTAAAGACAGTGTAAACCAAAAAATAATAATAAATAATAACATGCAAATCAAAGAGAGATTTTTACTACTGCCGAGGGTACATTCCAAACACAGCAATTTATAGGCCTATTTATAATAATCTGCCTACACATATTGGACAGATTGAAGATCCTATCATGTTTCAAAAGGCATTGAAAAAAGACCAGAGAATAACATAAGCATTTATATCACATAACACTTGATGGGATTTACATAAATAACTTTAGTTTCTCTCAAAACCCAAAATTCAACTGTAGCTCTGAAGCAGTGATCAGAAATTTCAATTTATGCAGCCTGCACAACATTTTCATACTAATTTTTGCATGTTTCTGACGTCATAAACTTGAATTTTCACGCAAATTACATACTTTACAGTTTTTTCACTCTCTCTCGTGGGGCTACATTAACATTCTGGTAAAAATTGTCATCAGTTTTGAAGATCCCATTTTGTGTTTATTCATTTAAAAGCACAATGTGCATATTGTTTTATGTGGTCTATGGCTTTAAACAAACAATATTACATCAATTGATGAATTTTTAAATGACCAAATATAACATATCTCTCCAATCTATTTGCATTAATATTAACTACAGTATATTATATATCATGCTGTATATAATATTTCCTTATTATTGCATAATTATTGTATTGTATTGCCTATCATTTCTAATTGTGAATTTTTATTTACGATAACCTAAGCTGATATGCATTGTTGTGTATTGTGATTGTACGATTAAAGAAATGACCTATATTTTGAATTTTGCAAACAAAATTAAGACTATGTGAAAGCAGCTATAGACCGGTTGCACTCATATTTAAAAGCCGCCATTTTGCTGGTTATGAATACATAGGCTAGCATAGGAAAAACGTCATTTTTTTTTTTACTAGCAAAAAAAGCTTCAAACCTAGAGATGCGAAATAAAAAAAAAAAAAAAAAAATTTTTTTTTTTTAAAGATACTTTAAACACACTACTTAATATGTTTAAATATTCCCGCGCTCGATCGTAAATCATAAAAGTCAATAATGCTGTTCGTAAACCCTGTTCTCTTGCACCAAAAAATGCGCATTCCATTTGAATTACCAAAGGCGATCGTCATTTTTGGTGCAGAGAACAGTGTTTACGAACAGCATTAATGAAACTATACAAATTAAGGTACAATTTAAAGTAGCGATGTTGTCGTATCGTAAAATTCAATTTAATATCATTTTTTAGGTCCATTATTAACCAAGAAACAATTCTCTATACTCCAAAAAGTTTCGGCTCAAATCAAATCTTCTGT
This sequence comes from Ecdyonurus torrentis, assembly GCA_949318235.1. Classification (NCBI taxonomy): domain Eukaryota; kingdom Metazoa; phylum Arthropoda; class Insecta; order Ephemeroptera; family Heptageniidae; genus Ecdyonurus; species Ecdyonurus torrentis. Next base: position 24,569,562 of record OX439135.1, read on the forward strand.
AAATTAGAGTTAAAAGTTGTTGGGTTACGCCCCCTTTAACACGTAAAACATACAAAACTTCAAGCTCACCGCGTGCAAAATTTTTATTGATCAACTTCCAAACAAAAAATACTAGCGTGTTCTCTATAGATCAAGTTTTATTGAATTTGACTTTTTAAACGATTTTTACGAGACATTCACATAGAAAAAAAATATTGAATATCGCATATTCAAATTAACGTGGGTCAATTTACGATTTTTTTTTTCTCGGCACATTAATTCTAGAAAAATCTTAAAAATCATTTATCATTAAAACTCAAGACGAAGAACAAGCTAGTATTTTTTTTTAACCACTGACAAAATTTTAAAGTGGGCCACTTAAAGCGACAGACTTCCAAAATCGGGGTTCCAATATAGACTCTTTAGCATAGGGGGCGTGGCATTTTGCAGTACTTTGACGCTCTGTACGTACTTTTGACGCTTTTAGCTGAGTATTTTGTTTGTTATTAGTTTTTTTGGAGACCAAAATTGTAGCCAATCATTTAATACTGCGATAAATTAATTAGGTATTAAATAATTTGTGTATTTTACACTTAAAAAAAAAAAAAAAAACGTTTTAAAACCGGGTTTTAAAACCGAGTTAAAAAAAAAAAAACGGTTTTTTTCACATCTCTATCTCAATCAAAGACCTATTTCTAGCTTTTAATAAGCTCGAAAAATATGAGAAAAATTAGCTGGACAATACATTAGGCACCACAAACATGGCGACAAAGCGCAAGGATGTGCAAGGGGTCTATAAAGATCAACTCACCACTGGTATTATGTTGTTTTCCATTGAGATATTAGAAACAGCAAGAGGCAAAACTTCGGGGTGCTTCTGGTAGAAGTCATTCATCCAACTGACGCTCGGAATTCCAAACTCGTTGTGTCTGAAAGGATTTTGAACTTCAGAATTGTCGTAGATTTCTTTGACGAGCTGTACTATGTGTTGAAATATATTAGCCTGATTGTTAGAGATACTTTGCAAGCGAATCACTAACGCTTTTTCAAATAATTCTTCTAATTTAACCGTAGTTTCACATTTTGTGCCGTATTTCTTGCAGTAATCTCCGAGCGTGCTCTTAGGTACTTTGGTGGCTGCGGCTGCTTTCTTGTAAGTCCATCCCTTCTTTATGAGCTCCACTCCTGCCTTCAGATCTGCTTCTGTGTAGTTCTTGTGTTGTCGTGAAGTACAAGGCTGCAAATATTATACATATTATGGTAAAGGGACCAGTTTTCAGCAGACCCGCAGTTTTTGGCACTTTATTTTTTTGTGGGAAAACCACCCACATCTGAGCTTAGAGAAAAATTAAGGAGGTAGGGGAGGTTCATATGTATGACACAAAAAATCATCAGCTCTTGGAATTGCATTTTTCTGGGGTAAAAAAAAAAAATGTTAAAGTAGGCTTCCGTAAACTGGGCCCATTACCATACTTTATGAGCTCCACTCCTGCCTTAACAGCATAGGAAAATAACTCATTTTGTCAGTTTAAAAACACCATGCAATATTTTTGAGAACATATTTATTGATGTTGTTAATATGTTGAATTACTGTACTACAGTACAGTATCTCAAATGAGAAAAATAATAACAAAAAATTAATCCATTTCCTAAAAAAAAAAATTGGTTTAAATGAAGTTTGTCCTATATGCTGAGCAATGTTATTTACTACTCCAGTATGGCGTCCAAGCGCATTAAATATGACGTCATGCGTATAGTACATATTTATATGTACATACATATACATACATTGCACAAATCATACACATTACTGCACGAACCTCAGCAGATTTGTTGTTTTTGTTGTTAGGCGGCATACTGACGATCTAAAGTGAAGATCACTTGTTGGATATTTGAACAATCAATATTTAAAAACGAATCAATATTGGAGCTTATCATACATATCAACTCTGGAACAAGAATTGACGTTGTGCGAATGATTTGAACTATTACTGGTGAATTTTCTATATTTTACAGCCCCAGGTATCCATAGATTTAATAAAATCCAAATTTCTCCAGAGATGCGACCAACAATTTTATATTCTGTAAAATATCACAAAGAGAAAATCAGTAAAATCTAAAGAAAAGAAAATAGGAGTAAGAAACAACCAAAAGTTTTACTTACATTTTCGTTTACTTTACGACCAATTTTCCACAATTTTATACACTATTTGTATTAACTAGATATTTAGATTTATATTTTACATAGAGTTATAATAAGATATCACAGTAAACTACCAGAAATGTTGAAAATATATGGAGAACAAAGATTTTCCCACGATGTTATTTTTTTTTCTCGGCCATCATGGAATTTTTTTTGAGCGCGAAACAAAACACTATTTTCAAACCATGATTTAAACTTGAAAACTTTGTGGTGCATTTCACATGGATTTCGCAATCTCTGTACGCATTTCAGCTAAATAACCTCTTCTACATGCTTGGTACACTTGCGCACGGCGGCCATCATGGTGCTCAAAATACACTTTATACTTTTATAATGGATATATGTTACCAAAGTTATCATAATTTAAAAGCGTAGAACACCTTGAACAAAAAAGTTGAGCATTATCCTAACAAACCTGAAATGTGGAGGACGTACCTACATCTTCTCGAAAATCAACGTTGATTTGGCGAGATTCATTGATTTCTAATTTATTTTCCATTCACAAAAAGCCACTGGCGGTCACTGACGTCACACAGCTCGCTTGTTTTACGCACGCGTGTGGACCAGGCAAGCTGTGACGTCAGTGCGACCGCCAGTGTCATTTTGAGAATGGAAAATAAACTAGAAATCAATGACTCTGGCCCTGGCCAAATCAACGTTGATTTTCAGGTTTGTTAGAATATTACACAACTTTTTTGTTCAAGGTGTTCTATATACGCCTTTAAGTTACGTTATTTTATACTAGGAAAAGAAAAGGAAAAAAATAAAATCGCAGTATAAAAAGCAAATACGAAAACAATATCTTGTTTTAGATAATAAATGGTAATATAAATGCGTACAATTTGTATACAAACTTTTATCTCTATTCTCCAGTAAATAGACCATCGTGGTTAGGTATATTTATATGATAAAAAATTTGATAGAAAATCGTGGAAGAAACCATGAACACCATAGTGAAGAGAGTCCCATATAGGTTGGTGACAAATCTTCCCAGCACAGATACACTCATCTGGCCAAAATAAAAATACTTAGCCTATTATAATTTATAATTTTTTTTCCCAATACATTTTTAAAATAAAATGAGGCCTATACACTATAACTATAAATAAATAAATTTCTTTTCATTTATATTCTTTTTTATTAAAAATATTATGTACAAACGTAATTATGGTAAAAATGGTATTTTTTTTTATACTACAAAAACTTATCTTTGCATGATAAAAAAAAAACATAGTATTATACTGACACTATATGCATTAAAGTTTTTAATATAAAACTACATATAGATCAGAGATGCAGGAAAAGGTGGTTACGTAACATTTTTGTCAGGTTAGACAGGTGATGCATAACAATTGTTATAACCGTACATGCTGTGAGCATTACTGTAACCTACTGTAACCTGTCTAACCTAACCAAACTGTTACGTAACCACCTTTTTCCGCATCTCTGATATAGATGCTGTTGCCAACAATAAGTGTATGATTTTTTGTCAAAAAGATAGAGACATGGTAAAAAAATATCGCATTTTTATTGTGACAGCGATAGTAAACTATCTCTCTGATTGGCTAGTGGCAACTCTCCAGCCAATCAGAGAGCTAGTTTACTATCGCTGTCACAATAAAAACGTGCTATTTTTACCACTGTTTTTATTGTTACAGCGATAGTAAAAACGTGATATTTTTTACCACTGTATCTACCTAAATTAGCAAAATGTGTATCTTATTTTTTGTAACTTGAAGCAAAAATGTGTAAGTCAAGCTCCCATCTACATAACGTTCAGAAATGACGACTTACACATTTTGCTATGGGTGACAAAAAAATGTGATACACATTTTACTACACGTGACAAATAACCAGATACACATTTTATTTACAAGCACATCAATATTTCTTAATGTCCAATGTTTTCTTTACCTTGCAAAAAAATGTCCAATCAACATCAAAGTCTACATTTGTCTATACAGTTCATTTGCTGTAAAAAAATAAAAATAAAGAAAAAAAAATATATAAGGTCAAACATTGGACAATGGCTGCTTATGTTTACTCAAAAAACGGAAAAGGAAGTGCCGGAAGAGGAAACCACGTGATGGTAAAAGTGGGAGGTAGCTCAGGCTTAGCTTGCTGCTGGCACCAACTTTTCTCCCACTTTAACCGTCACGTGGTTTCCTTTTCCAGCCACTTCCTTTTCCGTTTTTTAGAGTAAACATACTCACTCTATATAAGAGAGCACACTTGATAAATGTTTAAAAAAAAAAAACGTAGTTGAGATTCTTTTTCAACTAAATAAAGTATTAACTAAAATAAAAAGACAGACATTGCAAGAGAGATAAACTACAGCACTGGTGTACTGAGCAAAGCAAAGAAAAGTTTTGTAATTTTGATACTTAATATGACAGAATTATTTATCAAAATTAGAGAAGTTTTCTTAAGGGGGAATGGGTCATGTAGCAGTTCAGGCAGGTGGCGCTGCGATCAAATTTATATTAGAGAACTTTAACAGAGATCATGTAGCAGTTCAGGCAGGTGACGCTGCGATCAAATTTATATTAGAGAACTTTAACAGAGAAGCGACATCCCCATGTTTTAGACAAACTGCAACACTCAATCGGGCAACGTTGCGTTTTGAAGCACCAATCAGAGGCCTGAAGTGGCCAAATCAAGGCGCCAATGAGAGAGCGCGCTATAGTAATTTTGTCTGCAACGTTGCCAATTTTAAAGAAATGAGTGTTGCGGGTCTGCCTAACTTTTTGGGATGTCACTTCTCTGTTACAGTACTCTAATTTATATTTAATAATTTTTTAAACCATTTTCTGAGGTGTTTAAGAAGATTTAAACCAGTGGGTGCCCTAGATAAACATCTTAGCCTTAAGTCAAAACAATAAAAAATCAAGATATTTTATTTGGTTTAGTTTTTGAATGTGAAGGAAAGAAATTAAATGATGAGCTCATATTCAACTCCTTCCTTCACATTCAAAAACTGAACGAAATAAAATATATTGGTTTTTTATTGTTTTGACTTAAAGCTAAGATATTTATCTAGGGCACACCCACTGGTTAAAAACTTCTTAAACACGTCAGAAAATGGTTTAAAAAATTATTAAACATAAATTCGATCTCAACGCCACCTGCATCTGCATGAACTGCTACATGACCCATTCCCTCTTAATGACAAACAAACGTGATACACATTTTAACACACGTGACAAAGAACAAGATACACATTTTATTTACAAGCACATCAATATTTCTTAATGTTTGCTTTACCTTGCAAAAAAAATGTCCAATCAACATCAAAGTCTAGATTTGTCTATACAGTTCATTTGCTGTAAAATAATAATTATTTATTTATTAAACACCAAGGTGTACTTATACATATTTATATACATATTTATATAGGTTTACATTTTTGCATATTGACTTAATGATAGGGTCCGAGATGGACAATGAAGTAAGTGGTACCTAGTACATAGGCCACTACATAATACACATACACATTTATCATTACACTCGTGAAATTCTTTAATTTGACAGATTACATGGTGGAAACCATGCACCGCATAACGGGTAAAAACATGCCTGTCTGTACAGTTTGGGCCTTTCCACCCATTAATATTATTAATATTAAATGCAGGGGTATTATAGAAGGCCAGGCTGATATCTTCAGTTTTACTTAGTCTATCCTTAACAAATTTAATGTAATTATCTGTTTTTAACAATTTAAATTTCACTTGTAGTTCCGTTACAAATAATAATAATAAAAAATAAATAAAAATAAAAATAATCCAAGGTTTGGACAACATAACATATAAATGTTTAAAATTACATGGTTGAGACTTTTTTTTTTTCAATTAAATAAAGTTTTGACTAAAATAAAAAGACATAAATATTACGAGATAAACGACAGCACTGGTGTACTGAGCAACGAAAAGTTTTGTAATTTGGATAGTTAATGTGACGTGATTATTATTATTATTTAGTAAAATTAGAGAAGTTTATTTTGTACTAACAAGGTATCTCAAAATATTAAGGCAGGAAATCAGTTACTGCAGGATTTAACTAAAAAAAATTGTAAAGAAAGAAAAATCTGAAAATTTGTACAGTGATACATTAGGATAAGGTATCTTCATTAACGTAACAATTTTGGGGGGTCACCGTGCTAGATTTTAATTTATGATTTTTTGAAGTTTTAGTCCCAAAAAAGGCCGTGTTAATTTCAACAACTATTTTGACTCTTATCTGATAGTCACAGATTCTGAAAATTTTATCATGGGTAGCTGTTACTGTAACTTTTAAATGGCATCATAAAGTTTCAAAGTTTTCTTTTTGCATTTTGAGATACAAGACATCTAAACAAAAAACTTGCAAACTTTATGATGACATATGAAAATTAACAGTAACAGCTATACCCATAATAACATTTTCATCTAGCATAGTGACCCCCTCCCCCCAATTTTTTATTTATTTTATTATAATTATTATTTTTTTTTTTTTGAAGATATCTAATCACGGTGCAAAATTTCAGCTTTTTCTTTCTTTAATTGTTTTAGTCAAATCCCGCAGTAGCTGATTTCCTGCCTTAGTTTTCAATCCACGATGCTCTTATTTTTCTCACATTTCTTAAAGCCTGCGTGTTTTCTGCTACTAAAAGATGATCATGATCAACTATGATTGTTCAAATGGAATGCACATTTTTTTGGTTGAAAAAAAAAAAAAAAAAAAAACACAGTTTTTTATTTTTATTTTGGTAGAGGCTGATCATTAATTCCGTTTTTTTTTTTTTTTTTTTTAATTTTAATAATATATTTTTAACTGTTTGTTTAATTAATACAGACCACATTCTAGACCAAGTACTTGTTTCCTTGCAGAAGTTCTGGATGTCTCTTATAAAACCTGAACATCCACTGAGGGCTGGGCAACCCTCTCCTATTGTCCTTGAAAGGATTGACCCCAGTCTTATCATAGATCTCAAACACAAGTTTAGAAATCGCTCTGGTAATTTTCTTCTGACCACTCCCCGCTAAGTTCTGTATTTTCCTGACTAACGCTTGCTCAAACTCTGCATCAAGTTTCAGTCCTACCCCAGGTTTGACCCCCAGTTTTGACTTATTGTGCACGTAATCACCGAGAGTACTCTTGGGTACGTTGGTATGTCTAGCTGCCTTACTGCACGGCCAGCCTTTCTTGACCAGGTACAGCGCTGTCTTCAGATCTTCCTCTGTGTACGTCATTCTCTTAGGACGTGGGATTTTCTGTAATGTAAATATCGCAGCGTTTAGAACACCCAGTATGTATCAACATTAAGTTAGGAAACAAGATACACATTTTACTTTAACTATATAAATATATGAAAAAAACATCGCGGTTAATGCTACTAACACAATAGGATAGTGATAGGACGAGAGAAATTAGAGCACCATGTATTGAAAGTTAATGCAAAGTGAAATTCTCTAATTTTGATAGTTAATGGAGTAGTCCATTAACTATCAAAATTAGAGAATTTCGCTTTGCATTAACTTTCAATACACGGTGCTCTAATTTCTCTCATCCTATCACTATCCTATTTTACTTTATATTTACTTTAAATATCTCTTCTTTGAATCAGGGTTTCCAATAAACCGTTTTTTTTTTTTTTTTTTTTTTTTTTTTTTTTATTAAAAAAAAAAAGAAAAAAAAATTTATTGTTGGTTTTATTGGGTTTTATTAAAAAAGTCCAATAAAACCCACTATGTACTTGTTTTTTGTTTTTTTTTAATAGACATGTAAAAGCATTTTTTTAAGCAAGCAATTATATTTTTTCTTTCAAATAATTTTTACATTTATACTTACTTGTTAGTATGAAATTAAAAATTAATAAGAACTTAAATTTAAATAAATTTTAACATAAAAGAAACATTAAATTAATGAACAGGCGAAAGAAAAAACTTAATATGTTTCAAATCAAATTTTAAGCTTTATATTTTCTTCAGAAATAGCATTTTTTTTTTTTTTTTTTTTTTGAAAAAAAAAAAGAAAAAAAAAACGGGTTGCTTTCTTAGTGTGTTTTTTTTAAGTGGGTAAACCCAATAAAACTTTTTTTTTTTTTTTTTTTTTTTTTTTTTGGCTGGTGAAAATTCTGAAACCCTGTCTTTGATTGATAATGTCATTACAATGACGACACTTATGTAAACATTATAACTAAACTGTGTGCCACGTGACTCCTCCACCTCTCCATACAACTTCTACTGTGCAGCTAAGTAAGGCCAGCGCTGCTAATTTTATCATTTACTTTAATATCATATAAAAATTCAAAAAAGAAGAAGAAAATAATAATAAACTGAACGTATTTTGTTATATAGAATATGACAAACCTGCTTTGGAGTTGCGTCACTTTGGCCTTCTTCATTTTGAGAATTTTCTCCTTCCAGCTGCAAAAATCAATAAATAAATAATTAAATATACAATAATAGTAATCTAATATCTATTTTTTATTCATTGATGGCTAGTGACAACGCGCCAAACTATACTTTTGAATGTGACAGCTACGTATCAAAGGTTAACTTATTGTTAAAAACCATGGCTTGCAAGCTGCCTGCTTAAAGGAATAGACCAGAAGAAAACATAAGCATTTATATCACAAAACACTTGATAGGACTTACATAAATAACTTTAGTTTGTCTCAAAACTTAACAGTAGCCCCGTAGCAGTGATCAGAAAATTTTGCTTTATGCAACCAGCACAACATTTTTTACTAATTTTTGCATGTTTCTGATGTCATAAACATGAATAGTCACTTAAATTGCATACTTTATAGTATTTTCACGCTCTCTTGTGGGGCTACATTAACATTGTGATAAAAATTGTCATCAGTGTTGAAGATACCATTTTGTGTTTATTTATTAAAAAGCACATGTTGTTTTATGTGGTCTATGGCTTTAATTATATAATTATACTAATTCAGTAAATACAGATAAAAATAAGCTATACTCACTCTTAGGTTGGGCTCGTATATCTCCGGACACGACCTAGTCAAGGTGATTTGATCTCGGTGGTTCTTAAGAAACCTGGTCAGCCACGACACAGTGGGTGGCTTGTCTTTGAAGGGATTGTCAATTTGTTTCTCCTGACATAATTGTGGCACATACTGAGCTATGACTGCCGCCACTTGCTTCCTCGTCACTTCACCCATACTCTGCAGTCTCAGCAACAACGCCTCCTCTACGTGCTTGTCTAACTTGGACTTGACCCCAGGCTTGGTGCCTAGTTTAGATCTGTTGCTGGCGTAGTCCATCAGGGTGCTCTTGGGGATGTTCTTAGCTTTGGCTGCTTTAAGTAGTGACCAGCCCTCGTGTCTTACAAGATCAAGAGCTGCTTTCAGGTCTTCTAGCGTGTACTGCTTGCGTGGCAAATTTCTCTGCAAATATTAATAACATACAAATATAAGGGTTGTATTCAGATGGCTTGTATCTCAAAATTTTAAAAGAAAACTTGCAAACTTTATGATGCCATTTGAAAGTTAACAGTACAGTAACAGCTACCTATGATAAAATTTTCTGAACCCGTAACCATCAGATAAAAGAGAAAACAGTTGTTGAAATTAACATGGGCTCTTATGGAACTAAAACTTCAAAAAATCACAATTTAAAATCTAATATGGTGACCCCCCAATTTTTTTTACATTTTTGAAGATGCCTTATCCTAATGTATCACTGGGCAAAATTTCATATTTTTCTTCCCTTACAATTTTTTAGCCACATCCCGTAGTACCTGATTTCCTGCCTTAATTTCTCTTGTTCTATTTCTATCCTATTAATCAATTTATTACAAAGAATGCTAACCTTATTTGGAGTTGCCACATTTTTCTTGGAGGTACTAGATAGTGAAGCCACACGTTTCTTTGTCGTGTTAACTTGTGTCGCTTGCTCACTGCTAGAGGTAGGTATTGGCTTATCTTGTGGTTCAGAACTTGCTATCTGTATCTCTGTAAGATCTAGCGAAGCCACACGTTTCTTTGTCATGTTAACTTGTGTCGCTTGCTCACTGCTAGAGGTAGGTACTGGCTTATCTTGTAGCTCAGAACTGGCTATCTCTATCTCTGTAAGATCTAGTGAAGCCACGTGGGTCTTTGTTGTGTTATCTTGTGTCGCTGTGTCGCTGCTAAAGGTTTGTATTTGTATTTCACAGCTGGCTATCTCTATCTCTGTGATATCTAGTGTAGGGTCTGTAGTCACTATCATCGTGTCTAATTGTGGTGACGGAGCACTACTACTCGTCGCTCTTGATTCTGATGTCACTGCTGTTGCTGTTGCTGCTGTTGCTGTTGTCATTGTTGCTGTTGTTCTTGTTTCTGCTATCGCTGTGTCTGTTGATCTTATCACAGCTGTTGTCACTGTTTCTGTTGCTGCTGTCGCTGTCGCCACTGTCGCTGTTTCTTTAGTATTGCGACGAGGTGTAGATTTTGTACTATTGGCTGCTGGGCTCTTTGATAATTTAATATTTGTCTGTAAATATGGTAGTATCAATATTAAAATTACTTTGCAAAAGAGACTAAGGGCTATAAGCTGCAACCTCTAGTTAAACCTTTAGTTATATTTTTTTAATTGTTGCAACAATCGAAATAACAACTTAACTACGGTTTAACTAGTTAGTTAGCGTTGCAGCTTATGGGGGTAATTGGCTACCTGATATCTGATACAAACTGAACAATCGTCAAATATAAAATTAACATGCAGTAAAGATGAAATGTTACTTAAAAGTTTAGTTAATTCAAACATGTGAAAACACATATATTGAAAACATATTGAAAACATATAAAAACATATATTGAAAACAGCAAATATTGAAGTTATTTTACTGCAAAGATAACATGAAAATGTGAAAATTTAAAATTCATCATACATTTTTAACTCACATTAGAAACTTCTCTTATTAGAATTAACTATTATTACAGTACAACCCCCCCCCTTATTATATATTTTTTTGTTTTAAACAAAATATATGTTATTCATTCATTCAATTTTTAAATTATAGCATTTTGAAATGGGCTACGACACTACAATTTTGGCACATCTGTATTCTCCGAGCTCCCCTTATTTGAAACATTATTTATACTCTTCACCTGCACAGGTGTGCCATTAGTAGGCGTACCAAAATGTCGCGTACCCCTTGATTTATTTTGCTAGATAGAATATAAACAATGTGCAAATATATATTATGAAAATAAAGTTCTTGTTTTGACTATTTCTGCTCCAAGTTGTAAATCCACTGCCTTAATTTTATCAAAGTTATAACTCAAAGATTTTATTATTAGGCCTATTTATTAATTTTATTATTATTATTATTATTATTACTGTATTTTTCTATAAGAGGACAACTTGACTGACCTGTGACTTCTTATCTTTCTTCTTGACTTCCACATGAGAGTTCCTCCAAAACCTGGCCAGGTAGTTAATTAAGAACATCTCAGGTATGCGTTTCTTAGCAGCTGCGTCGCTGCACAACATGCCTTGTTTGACCAGATTTAGAGCAGCTTTGAGAGCTCTCACTTTCTGTGCCGTCGTCATCTGCTTGAAACCAGCCTGTCAAACATTTCATTACATATCACATCAGCAATACAGAATCTTAAAGCCCTTGTCATCATTTAGAATACTAGATTGATAATTACCATACCATATTAAAACAATAAAAAAAATATATTATCCATGAATTAGACACCAACATGTTGATTTTGTATTTATTTTCATTTTAACAGTTATTTCACTCATCTGACGTCACAATGTACCGATGGGGTCGTAATAGGGGTAAAGAATTTGAGGGAAGGGCTTAAATTTATCTTGTGACCAGAGCGGTGACTGTGATTGGCGGTGGTACATTGTGACGTCAGATACGTGAAATAACAGTCAAAATGAAAATAAATACAAAATCAAGGCGTTGGTGTCTAATTCATGGATAATAAGGTATAGTAATTATCAATCTAGTATTCCAAATGATAAAAAAGTAACTTGACAAGGGCTTTAAAACATTACGCTTTTATTTTCCTGAATTTCAAGTCATTTGGTTACAAATTATAATTTTCACCCAATTGACTTAAAATCCAGGAAAACCAAAGATTTGAGGCTCAGTAAGCTACATTAAAAATTTCAGCTCTGAGAAATGATTGTAAGTCAAGTTATAGCTGCTTCATTGGCCCATAAGAAAGCATGTTAAATGTAGACAGGAACACAAAGTCGTCTGCTAGCACTTTGTTAGTATTGTTGAGCTGTCAGTTTGTTTATTTTATCACTATACTTTTGCAATGTCTGCTATTGATACTAAATATAAATAATTTCAATTGACACTAACGTTTGAGGTAGCCACTTGAGCTGTGTCCGTTGTCTGTTTAGTAGCAGACGTAGCAATTTTAGTTTGACACTTGGTAGAGGTGACAACGTGACCATCTTGCTGTGACTGCGTGGTGTCTTCATCTTCTTCACAGTCCACCGTCATCTCTAGCAGCTCTGGGGACTGTACACAAATTTTAATAACAAATCTAGTTGTTAGCATTTGGTGTAGAAATATTGCAATTTAGGGGGAAAAAAAACAGCAATGCAATTAGAATCCAGGGTTTCAAAATCTTGTCTAGCTCAATTTGGGGGGGGGGGGGGGCACTTAAAAACCCACTGAAAACCCATTTATTATTATTATTTTTTTTTTCTAAGTGTTAAAAAATTATTATTTCTGAAGAAAATTTAAAGCTTAAAATATGATGTGAAACATATTAATTTTTTTTCTTTCACCAGTTCATTTGTTTGAGTGAGAGAAACAAATGATAGTCACAATATAAAAAGTTCCTGTTTATTTTTAATTTCATTAGAACCTATGGAAAAAATATTTGAAAGAAAAAATATAATTGCTTTTTTAATAATGCTTAAAAAAATGCTTTTACATGTGTCTTTAAAAAAAAGATGTACGTAGCAGGTTTTATTGTTTAAAAAAATTATAATAAAACCCACAAAAAAGTTTAAAATAATAATAACAAAATAAAACTACCTGCAGGCTGCAGTCTTAAAAAAAAAAAAAAAAAAAAAAAAAAGCATTTTGAAACTCTGTTAGAATCAGTAATAAAGAAAATGATATAATTAGCAGCGCTGGCATTACTTACCACAGTAGAAGTTGTATGGAGAGGTGGAGGTGTCAAGTGGCACACAGTTTAGTTATAATGTTTATGTAAGTGTCGTACGTCATTGTAATGACATTATCAATATAGAAGAGATTTACTTGAGCACATCACAGTACAGTACAAGACTACACACTGCTCAGTGATGTGCTCAAGTAAATCTCTTCTATATTGATTTGTATACAAGTTAGCAGCTTCAGTGGCCAGTTCAATGAAATCAGCTTGTCACCAGGAATACATTAGACTGTCTACTGAAGCTGCTAACATCAATCAATATTGATTTGTTTGTATACAAGTTAACAGCTTTAGTAGCCAGTTCAATGTAATCAGCTCGTCACCAGGATTACATTGCACTGGCTACTGAAGCTGCTAACTTGTAAACAAATCAATATTAAAGAGATTTACTTGAGCACATCACAGTACTGTACAGTACAAGACTACACACTTCTCAGTGATGTGCTCACCTAAATATCTTCTTTGATTGATAATGTCATTACAATGACGACACTTATATAAACATTATAAGTAAACTGTGTGCCACGTGACACCTCCACCTCTCCATACAACTTCTACTGTGCAGCTAAGTAAGTAAGGCCAGCGCTGATATTGCTATCTTTTTCTTTATTATTGATATTTGACTTTGGAATAATAATAACAACAACAGAGGCACAGAACTGACATTGTGTATCTGCTACTTACATTAACATCACAGTGCCTAGATTGCTGACTGCTACACTGAGCAGTATTTGTGACCTCCACGTCACTTGCCTGATGTTCACTGCTCACTTGCTCTGTCTCAACTACTTCAGTCGTAGACGTCGACGCAATCTCTTTTGTCTAAAACATTTACCAAATAGTTAACAAAAGCTTTGAGACTCAGTAAGCTACAGTAAAAATGTCAGCTCTGAGAAATAATTTTAATTCAAGTTATAGCTGCTTCATTGCCCCATAAGAAAGCATGTTAAATGTAGACAGGAACACAAAGTCATCTGCTAGCACTAATGCTGTTCGTAAACCCTGTTCTCTTGCACCAAAACATGCGCATTCCATTTGAATAACCATAGGCGATCGTCATTTTAGTACCAGAGAACAGGGTTTACGAACAGCATTATTTTGTTAGTATTGTTGAGCTGTCAGTTTGTTTATTTTTATCACTAAACCTACTTTTGCAATGTATGCTATTTCAATTGTATTGAAAATTAAAGCATTTGTTTGATATAAATAACGTAGAAATATAAAAATAAAGTTGCTGTTTTGACTATATTTCACTTCAAGTTCGTCACCCACTGCCTTAAAACAATTTGAATACAGTACTATACTCACTTGTTTAGCAGTTTTGCTTCTTGGTGGGTATACAATTGTCATCGGAGCAGTTTTTTTCTTGAAAGTACTTAAAATTGACTCTATACGACGTCGTCTTTCAGATTTGACTGCTTCTAAAAGTTCAGGATGTCGTACATAAAATCTCCTGATCCAGGAGAAACTTGGCTGCTGATTTTTGTTATCTTTGAATGGATTTTCAATGTTACAGTCTTTACATACTTGCTCAAAAACTTGTTTAACTTTGACGTAAGCTGCTTTAGGAGCAATGACGTCATCTTTCAGTCGCTGCACCAGCGCTGCCTCTAAGTCTGAGTCCAGTTTAGGCTTACTGCCAGGCTTGACGCCAAACTTGGATCTATTTCTTACGTAGTCGTTGAGTGTGCTCTTAGGAATGTTCTTAGCAGCGGCTGCTTTGATAACTGGCCAGCCGTCCCTTACAAGTTCCAGTGCAGCTTTGACGTCGTCTTCAGTGTAGCTCAAAGTCTTAGGTCGTGGGGTTTTTGATTGTGCTGGTGTGGAGTCTGTTTGACTTTTAGACTGAAAATTAAAATTAAATTTAGGATCAAAACTGGGAACTTTTTAAGGGGGTAGATGGCCGACTGATATCTCACAAACTAGACGGTTGCTAATAATATAATGTTAACACAAAGTAAAGAAGAAATGGCACTTAAAGTTTAGCTGTGTCAAACATGTGAAAACACGATCAAATATTTAAGTTATTACACTTTTAAGATTGCATGCAAATGTGGAAATTCAAATATTAGCTACAAATTGGAAAAATTTTTAAAATTAAAAGTATTATTAAAACCCTTTTCAGAACAAAAAAAAAAAAAAAAACTTTTTTTTTTTTTTAATTTACTTGATTTTTTTTTGAAAATTATAGTGTTTGTTTTGCTGGAAATAAAGAAATTACAAAAAATTATTGTGATTTTTTTTTTTTTTTTTTTTTTTTTTTAGCAATTTCTGGTCCAAGTTAATCACCTTCTTTCTTAATATTATTTATATCTTTAACGGACTATCTGTATCTCTATGTTATAAAAATTGAATACCTAGATTTATGTTGTACAGGCATTGTGTTTAAATCCCTTGTCAACTTACTTTTTTATCATTTAGAATACTAGATTGATAGTTACAATGCCTTATTATCCATGAATTAGACACCAACACGTTGATTTTGTATTTATTTTCATTTTAATGTTTATTTCACAAATCTGACATAAAAATGTAATGATGGGGTCATGATAGAGGTAAAGAACTTGAGTGAGGGGCTTAAATTTATCACGTGACCAGAGCGGTGACTGTAATTGGCGGCGGTACATTGTGACGTCAGATATGTGATATAACAGTCAAAATGAAAATAAATACAAAATCAACGTGGTGTTGTCTAATTAATGGATAATAAGGTATGGTAATTATCAATCTAGTATTCTAAATGATAAAAAAGTAAGTTGACAAGGGCTTGAAAGAATAACATAATGTTACTTACATCAGCTTTAGGAAGCCTAGTTTGCTGACTGCTAGCCTCTGTATCTGTCATGTCCACGTCACTTGCCTCATGTTCACCGCTCACTTGCTCTGCCTCCAAGTTCTCAAATATATCTGTCGTGGACGTCGACGCAGACTCTCTCGTCTACAACATTTACCTCACATTGAAGTTTTATACAAAATATCTTACGTACACTACTCCTGAATAAATCTGAAAGAAGTGTTAAACTCTCCAAATGTTAAATATGGGGAAACTTTAACGCAAGCGGTCAGATTTATTTGGGAGGAGTGTACATCTTACAAATATGATTGGTAAAAGAACAGGATGCTTTGAAATATTGCTGGTTCATTCTAAAATAATAGGTAATCATTGGGGGAAAAAAAATCTTATCATTATTATTTTTTAAATTTAATTCATACACTGGAAAGTAAAGAAAAACAGAAAGAAAAAAAAAACAGAAAAAAAACAACAACAAAAGCAAGAGCTTTACCACAGTAAAGAAAAAAAAAAGAAAAAAAAAAAAAAAAAAAAAAAAGCAAATGTATTTGCTGTGCAAAATTACAGTAACCATAAAATCAACCTTGTAATGTACAGCTCTGGCCAAAAGTTTAAGAACGTGGCAGCAGCGGACGCAGCGTTTTCTCATAAAGGTAAAATAGCATGATTGAGGGTTGTGCCTATACAAATCGTTCTCAAACTTTTAACCAGAGCCGTACCTAAAATACTTGTCTACTCACTACTCTAGTTGATTTTCTAGTTTGTGGGTAGATGTAAGTAATTGTTATTGGAGCCCTCTTTCTCTTGGCCTCAGTCTCAGTGGAAGGTTGTTTAGCTGAACGATCTCTCTGTAGTTTGCCTGCCTCTAGAAGTTGAGAATTTCTCTTGACCTCAGCCTCGGTGGAAGTTTGTTTAGCTGTACGTCCTCTCTTTAGTTTGTCTGCTTCTAAAAGTTCTGGATTTCTCTTGGCCTCAGCTTCACTAGGTTGTTTAGCTGAACGTACTTTTTCAAGTTTGGCTGCCTCTAAAAGTTCTGGATTTCTCAAAAAAAATCTCCTGATCCACGACAAACTTGGCTGCTGATCTTTGTTACCTTTGAATGGATTTTCAATACCAGAATCTTGACAGACTTGCTGAAAAACTTGTTTAACTTTGATGTAAGAGGCTTTAGGAGCAATGACGTTAGTTTTCAGTCGCTGCACCAGCGCTGCCTCTAACTCTGAGTCCAGTTTAGGCATATTGCCAGGCTTGACGCCAAACTTTGACTTATTTTTAGCATAGTCGTTGAGTGTGCTCTTAGGAACGTTCTTAGCAGCTGCTGCTCTAACGTATGACCAGCCATCTTTCACAAGTACCAGCGCAGCTTTGATGTCATCTTCTGTGTAATGTAAAGTTTTAGGCCTTACAATTGTTTTAATATTTTTAGATTTTGTTGTTTTACGTTTTGTAATCGTTGTGGATTTTTTCTTTGTTTTAGACTGAAAAATAAAAATACAGTATACAGTAAGTCAATGATTTAAATTGTTAATTTTTAGGAAATACTTTACAACTTGTACATATTTAAATAGTAGGCCTATGTAAAAATAATTGTGATAATATTTTTTTACCATTGAATACAGAACGTATTCAATTACTGTACAAAGATCCAATAATAAAAAATTAAAAAACTTTGCATTTGTACGCATTTGTACTTCACCGATGTAATGTAAACATAAACCAATGCTACAATTAAACAAATAGCAAAAATAAAACTATATTATCAAGTAAATTTTAGTTCAATAAAAAAATCAATTTATTTTCAAAAAGTTGATAAAAGTAGCGATATAATATTTAAATATTATAGTGTACCCAGGTATGGAAATTGGTTACTTTTTTGTTATTGTTATTTTTCTCACATACTTGAGATGCTAATTCAACATATTAACAGCATCAATGCTCTCAAAAATATTGCATAGTGTTTTTAAACTGGCAAAATGAGTTATTTTCCTATACTGGCCCATGTTATTGAGTTACCCCACATGGCATCAACTTTAACATGAATGCATACACCCTATAGTTTATGTAGTACAGAGTACAAGTTGTAGCAGAGGCTCTTGACTTGGCCGCAGCCAAGACTCTCTTGTGCGCCACGTACCACACGACACGCACTTACCGAATAATGCATTGTATGCATTTCCTACACAACGTAAGCACATTTGATATGATCTTTATTAAGGGTAGAGTAGTTACATAAACACAGGGGCGTATTCAGAGGGGTAATTTTGAAGTAAGGACCCCCCACCCCCCTCCCCTTCAGGTATGAAAAAGCATGAGAAAAGGAGGTAGTTCCCCCCCTTTGCCTATGCTCACTATAGGCTGGACCACTTTCTTTGCAATATCCTGAATACACTCCTGATGATAAAAATCTTGATTTGCATATCATAAATACCTCAGATTTCCTCGTCTTTTTAGCAGGCATTGTAGATAATATGTACTTCACAGTTTCACTATTACGTATGCATATAACATGGAGCAGTTTTTAATTCATGCAGCAGACAATATATTAGCAGCCAAAGAACAAAATAAGGCCCATATTGTAATGTCCGATACAGTATTTCTGTTTCTTTGGTCGTGTACATATACGTATTCCTCCGTGTGGATTTCTGTAAAACATAAGTCACAAAGTCAAATACAACTCTAATTTATAAATGTATAATATATAAATTTTCATTATTTTTACTTCACAAAGAGTAAAGTACACTAGAATTTCCTTAGTACATACAGTATTCCAGCCCCATAAGAAATTTCTATAATTTTTTTCATTGTGGAGAGGTCACAATTGATATTTAAATTTAAATGCATTTTATTTTAATAAGGTTTTCCACAATACAGAAATAATTTGTTTAGAATACTACTTGCTATATAAGGACTTTAACAAAGAGTAACATAATCAATATAAATACGAATGACGCTAGAGCAAAAATTGTACATACAACTCGCGAACCCGAGTGCATGGCATGGCTGCGATCAGTTCAGTTTTAACTTACATTTTATCACTTTATGCGATCGTAGTTTTAAATTTCAATATAGCTATATGATAATAATACACTTTAAGTATTGTTTGTACTAGTTGCTAATTATCAATTCTTGAAAGAACTCACAAATATTGATGAAATTGATCCACAAACTATGAAATAGCGTATCAATATTTACAATTTTGTCGGCCATAATGAAATAATACTTGACAATCGAAATTAAGAAAAAGCGCCAAACGTAAAAATATTTAAAAGTTTTCAAGTGGGTTCTTTTTCTTTTATTGTTAGTTAATTTAATTATGCATTTATAATATATTTAATAGCATATTTATTTATTAAAATTTTTTTTTTTTCTTTAATTAGAACTCCAAATTTATGTTTTTACTTTCCACATAGTTCAAAAATAGAATAATAATAATGATTTTTTTTAAAAAATGCATACCGTGTGCGTCCACAGTAGATGATACAGTAGTCCATCTCCCACAGTAGATGATACCATCAATTATTGGATAGATTTTGACGCTAAACTGCAAGAATAACGGAGAATATGCTCTGCCTTCATCAGTTGGCAAAAAGTTTTGAATGATCGTGTGATGTATAGTATTTTTATTTAACTAACAATTATTTAAATAAATTATATCAATTATTTATGACGCACACCACAGTAGATGATACAGTAGTCCATCTCCTATACTGAGAATGTCAGATCAATGCGCGCCATAATTCCGACTGGGTGAATCGGACTGAACTAAAAGTAACTGAAGTAACGTTACGCGTGTAGTTCAGCCCGCTTCACCCAGTCGGAATTATGGCGCGCATTGATCTGACATTCTCAGTATAGGAGATGGACTACTGTATCATCTACTGTGGTGTGCGTCATAAATAATTGATATAATTTATTTAAATAATTGATAGTTAAATAAAAATACTATACATCACACGATCATTCAAAACTTCTTGCCAACTGATGAAGGCAGAGCATATTCTCCGTTATTCTTGCAGTTTAGCGTCAAAATCTATCCAATAATTTATATCCGTGCTAGCAAAATGTTCACTAAACCATGGGACTCTCTTCACTATGGTAAGACCCAAACTACAGTATAGCTTTTCTCATTTCCAATTTATCAAAAATTCTAATTTATACAATTTAGAAGCAAACCAATAAAATAAACATCATAAAAAAAAATAGTCCTAATATTAATATAAAGAAGATTGGAATTTAAACAATAAAATCATATCAGTTCTTCCAAATATAGAGACCTAGCTGTAATAGCGACCTTGAACTTTACCTATTCTTTTCATAGAACTCATAGTCACATGGCAACAAAATAATAATAATAATAAAAACTTCTACGAGGTTTCTATTTGGAAGACTTGATACTGTATACCAGGGGTGTCAACCACGCGGTGTATTATACCTAGCCTTGCAAATAATTTGAAAGTCAAAAAAGGTTAATAGCTTTTACTAGAGAAAATTGCATCATTAATAACAAAATATATTTAAAAATAAATAACCTCTTTTTCAGGTTTCTAGTTTCAAATTATTAATTTTTTTTTTTTTTTTTTTTTTTCATTCAATAAAATTTATTATTTTTCAAACAAAAGATCCAATACAGTTTATTAAATTAATTACATCATCCATTCATAGCATAAAACTATATTTTGTATAATGCAGAAAATAGTATAAATATAAACATCAGATTAATATGCTAGTGATGAACTGTATAGACCAAAATCCTAAAAATAAAAAAACTGCCGAGAAATGTCCTGACACATGCTTCAAGTATTTCGTCGATCACTCTCATTATCATCCTTCCTCTACGCAGACTTGGCCGGTGTTTCTGCCTTCTCAGCGGCTCCTTTGCCCTTTCCCTTCTTCTTCTTATTAGAGGTCGTCTTGATCATCTTGGCAGCTTCTGTAACAAGTTTGGTTATACGTTGTGCTCGGTCCAACTTCACCTGCTCTTCATCCTTCGCACTTTTCTCTCCCAGCTTTTTGATCAAGCTCGCAGCACGACTTAGTAGAGCTTTCTTGCGAGCAACGCCGGCTTCTTCTTCAAAGTAGGTAAGTGCTGTTTCAAATGTGTTCTCCGTTACCAGTACAGGGTTGAAGGCATGTGCGAGTAACCATGCCTGAGTACTCTTGGTGAACTTCCATTTACTTTTATCATTTTGCCAGAGATTGAGATACGTTGCAGCCTCTTGCATTGATTTCTGTGCATTCGTTCTTGCTTTCTCCAATCTTTCGTCTGGTGTGCTTACTAATGCTTTCTTAAAACTACCTCTTGGCTTTTTTTTATAATTGGATGGCATATAATTACTTAAATCTGCAGCTGCATTCTCGCCTTCCTTTGCTGGTGACCCATTATCAGATCCTTTCTTATTAGGAGTTTCTGTTCCCTGCTCGACTTCGGCTTTTAATTTCTTGGGAGTTCCTACCGCATCCTTATTTGCATTACGTTTCTTTGTGATGACAACCATTTTGTATTTTTATATATATATTTTTTTATTTCAAGCTGTTCAAACACACCTAACCAAACGGACAAAAGAAATAATTTTCATATCAATAAAATAGCTCTCCACTTTGAATATTAATCATCAATATTTCTTTGAGCAAATTAAAAAGATAAAATATTGTTAAATTAGAGAAAGTACCAAAATAAAGCAATGACAATTATACTTAAATGTGAGATTGGTATACATACTAAGAAAAATTATGATAAAAAAATTAAACTGGGTTGAGTGATAAACCAGAAATTGAATATGCATACGTATGTACACATTGTACATACATACACATTTAGTAACTACATACTACATATGTACATATATGATTAAAAATGATGAAATCCATGATCATCATATAACATGTTACTATAATAGCATTAAATTGCTAATTAACAATGAATAAAAAAGAAAACTCAGTAAATATGTAAAACCACACACGTGTGTGTACCAGCAAATAACGATACGCACAGAGATCTGCACGCTGCCCCACAATTATCCTATAATATGTACTTTTAGAACCAATTCTGAAATATATCTATATATCCAATACTTATCTTACTAAAACGTACCTATTATGAAGTCACTTTTGATATAAATTGAAGAAATATCGTCGATAAATTGGCGTTTTAACTTCTTGCTGTTGTTCACAAATTTCAGCTGGAGACGGCGTGCACGCTGGTTCAACAGGCTGGCCAACAAAATAAAATATTTTTTCCTAACATTATAAATATTTGTTTTAGGACTAAAGTAGGCATTAGGCATAGCATTATTTTACAAATTTTCAGGCATTGAAACTAATTCTTACGTTATATTGGATTTGAATTTTTTTTAAATTTAGTTATAAAATTTTTTAGCGTTTTTTAGCTTACAAAACTTCGCGGCATTTCTCGATATTGTGTCCGAATTATTCCGGAAATATCCGAAGTATGCCACATCATAACGATAACACCAACCTAAAAAGTTTTAACTAAATTTAGTATGATACTTTTTTAGATCTTAAAATTTCTTTTATATAAAAGAGCATCCAGTATCTGTCAAATAATTGACATTTAAATATATTGAATTTATAATACATATGTTGAAATTTGAATAATATAAGAAAATTATTCCAATCATTTTGCATATTTTAGTTATTTATTTTTGTTATGTTGGTAACACCAGCTGATATAGTGTTTTTATTGCAAACGAAAGTAAAAATAATTTTTCTTGTACAATATTTTTAATAATTAAGGTACTAATTTGTATTTAAAAGATGATTTTAATGACTATGATTGCCCGTGTGGGCGATGGTCTACCGTTAGCAGCAACTATGCAAGAAGATGAACAGGTAAATTTATTTAAATTTGAAGAATCAAATTGTACCGACCACAATAACATTGCTTATTTTACTGATTTTATGTCTTATTTTTCAGTCTGGAAGAAATATATTGGAATTTCAAAATCAAGCAAAGATGTTATTCAAGAAATTAAATCATCAAAGTCCTCAAAGATGTACCATTGAAACAGGAAAATTTTTATTTCAGTAAGTTTTGAATGATGGCAGATTTTGACATCTGGATGTTTTTTTTATTCTACAAAATGCCTATGCATGTTATATTGTTTTTGTGTAGTTTTCTGATGAAATTCTTGTAGTTTTTTCATTACATATTGCAATAAATCCATGAGTCATGATTTAATAATTATGAACGTTCACTTTTTATTTATACATATTTTATTAGATATGACTCGACGTACGAGAGATTGTAATCATTATGTAACTGTGACCACAGTATTTTGTTTTTTATTTGCGTTAGTTTCGTAACAGTTGCTTTTATGTTGTATGAACATTTCTCTAAAATGGTTATAACACTGTACAATTTCCAATAAAGAGAAAGCATGTATCCATATGGTTGACTATTCATGCCAACTGATTAAAAATTTACTCCGTACTTTGGGTCCAATTTTTCAGTGTGCACCAAGTCTGTCACCTTCTTCATTAATACATTCTCTCAAATGGTCTAATTTTACTAACTGTTCATATTAAGGGTTCTGCGCACAAGATAGTGAGAAGCGTATACATACACACAGAAGGCCCACAGAGAAAAGGCCCTACTATAAAAAAAAACTACCTGTGCGCCGCTTGCCGATATGCTTTACCTGTGCGCACAGCCAGGGCCTTTTGTCTGAGGGCCTTTTGTCCAATTCTGACAAACATTCGGTGAGAAGTATGAATCGGAACCTGAGCGTGTAAACTTTCCTATTGTGCTGTTATTTCTTATCTTTCCTTTTAACATTAACCACTAATCCTTTGTAAACCTATTGTCTTTGTTTTCCACTAATTTGTTATTACAAGGCACTGGCTTTGTTAAATCTATCTTCATAATAATTCAACACGTGGAGTGCGAGCTGGGGGAGAGGGGGTGGATATGGAAGTCTTTGGCTCGGTCTTCTTCATAATTTTTTACTTTTTCACCTGAAAAGGACAAATGGTTTACAGCTTGAAGAGGAGCCTCAGCAGGTCAAATTGCCGCTAAGGCAGAGTTAGCCGCGACTAGATTACATTCATGTACATGTGACCCCCACGGCACATGAAATCGTGGACCAGTAAAGAAAAATATCAAATGACCTATGTTAATAATGTTGATGTTATGTATGTTACAGCTACCTGATAGAAAATGAAGTATGTTTGCTGGTGTTATGTGAGAAAAGTTTCTCTAAACGTCTTGCTTATTCTTACCTAGAAGATTTAGCTCAAGAATTTAACTCACAATATGGTCGTAGAGTTAGTTCTGTCACGAGACCATACACCTTCATTGAGTTTGGTGAGTGGTTTTTTAATTTTAATTAACAGCATGCAAAATATACCATTAGCATGAGATATGTGGTATAATGAAATAGAAGTCAGCAAGGCTCTTATCATAATCTTTTTAGCAAAATATAAGACAAAATCTTGCTAGCATAGAGCTGATAATAAGCACACATAAACTTGCATATCAATGCTTCTGCGTCAAGAGCAGGCTCGTGAGCTCCTGTGTTATTGCCCTATACTAAAAACGAACCCTTGTTGATGTACTTCCAATTTTCACCGCAACAATCAACATGTAAAATGTAAGTGGCGCTGTAGTCTGTGTGTGAATTTTAAAATTCACACGCAGACTACAGCGCCACTTTTATACGTAATTTTGTATTCTTGCATTGTTGCGGCGAAAATTTGAATTACATCATTAAGGGATCGTTTTTTCAACAATAGCTTCCTATCCTGTTTATATATCCATGGTCAAGAGCGAGCATCTACACTTTCCAGATTTCCGACAAAGCGACTACAGTATCTAATCTTTCCGCTGATGAGATTATAGCCGCTAGTTAAGGTATTTCTATAGATAGGTAATCCAAAGAGAATATCGTTATTCAATTTTCTGTTGCCTTTCAATTTATTTTATCCTGGAAGTTATATTTTGTTGCCCATTTGATCAATGTAATTTTGACCCACAATACACTTCTCCAGCTGACCAGTACTTTTCAGCGGAAATCCTCTCTGGATTACATGAGTTATCTACTTACATTACCGCTAGTCGAGTTACAGTGCTGCTCGGAAAGTGTAGATAGTCTGTTTGATTGAAATCTGGAAAGTGTAGATGCTCACTTTTGACACTGAGGCATCGATATCTAAAAATTAAAAAAAAAAAAAAAAAAAAAAAAAAGCAGCAATTTCGTATTTAGAGAGAAATTACACTGCAAAATTGACCACTTGTGTAATTATTTCCCTCAAAGTCTTGACAAAGTCACACACACACACACACACACACACACGCACACACACACACACACACACACACACACACACACACACACACACATGCTCCATTTCTCTTGGATATTTGTGGTGAAAGCTGCTGATGTATATAACAAGGCTAGAGCATTGCTATACTCCCGCTATAGGCAGCAGGGAAGAGAAAGTTGGTAGCGGCGCCTTCTTCAATTTTTATCGCAAGCGGTAGAACTGTAAGGGTAGTAAAAAATTTAAAATCCACCCTGGCAGTTGGATTGGTGGAGAGCAGGTTGCGTGTGAGGGTTGATTGGCTAGAGGGTAGCTCAGGGTGAACAAGGGGAGGGAAAAACTCTGCCAGATTGACATTGATTTTGACAGCTCTAATTTTGTTAAGCATTGCAATTTGCTGCCTGCAATTTGAGTAAAATTTTCTTTAAGCGACAAGAGCCTGTATCTCCCCCTGGACTAAATATTTATTTTATACAGTATTTAAAATTATATTTAGGGGCCAAGTATACAATAAACTGGCCAAATAAGTATTAATAGAAAGTTGATAATTTTTGGGGGAAAAAAAATTTGACATGACGTGGCCACAAAAAAAAAAGAGCTACTGTACCATCCGTGACATCATTTTGACATTTTCAAAGATTATCTAAAAATGCTTAATGAACTTGAAACTTGAAAATTTGCATATCTATCAATTCAAAACAATCTCCTCTTTGTTTAGAATGTGCAATAAAATAGTCTCCTTTACTTTTTTTTTTTTTTTTTTTTTAAATTTTTTTTAAGCCCTTTTTTGTTATTGCACATTAGTTTTTTGCTAATATTACTTATTAATAATATTATACACTATAATAAAGTACTGTACCGGTATGTATGTATATTTCAGACACGTACATTCAGAAGGCTAAGAAAGTGTTCATGGACTCTCGGTCACGTCGTAACTTGTCAGCTCTCAACACAGAACTGCAGGACGTGCAGAGAATCATGGTGCAGAATATTGACGACGTGCTGCAGCGAGGAACTATGCTCTCTGGTACGTGACTACAAATATTGCGTCTCTATCGCGGCAAATTGTTTCAAGGGAAATTATAACGAGAACGCCAAACGTTCCATCTGACACAGTAAACCTTATGTAGATGCAACGTTTGACGAGCTCGTGATAATTTCACTTGAAACATTTGGACGCGATAGAGATGATTGTTGGAAATCAGTTACTAAGGGATTTTACTATAAAGTTGTAAAAATAAAAATGAAAGTTTGCACAGTGATACATTAGGATAAAGTGGCTTCAAACATGTAAAAAGAAATAATAAAAAAGTGATCACCAAGCTAGATTTTAAATTATGATTTTTTTGAAGTTCTAGTCCCATAAGAGCCCATGTTAATTTCTATATTTTCTCCCTTTTCTGATGGTCACGTGTTCTATAAATTTGATCATAGGTAGCTGTAACTGTTAACTATAAAGTGACGAAATAAAATTTCAAAGTTTTCTCTTTAACTTTAGAAATTTCAGCTTGTAAATACCTAATTTGTGTGTTTTGTTGCAGAACTTGACACAAAGGCACAGAACTTGTCGATGATGTCACAACAATATAAGAAAGACGCGACGTATCTCAACACTAAATCTATGTACGTGAAGGCAGCGGCGGGAGCCATAGTTGTTGTCGTGTTTATACTTTACTTCTGGGTCCTGTGATGTACTAGATGTTCAACTGTTCTGGGTCACCAAGTTAACATATTGACAATTAATTTATATCAACAAAATAACTAGAGATATTCTATAACATAAGTTAAACCAAGGTGTATATATAGGAGGTGGTATAGTGTGCCCTTTTACTGTCGTCAGTTCCCTTCGTAAGACTTCAAGTTTTGCCTGATTACGTCATACAAGGTGACACACACACGTGGTCTCTCAGGTACAGTCATTCCAATAAAAAATGAAATTCTATTGGCATATGGGAATAACATGTATTTAGATAGAGTTTTGCGTCAAATGCAATCTCCATCTGATTGCATTGAATGGCCATAAGCCAATACAATTTCACTTTTTATTGGAATGATTGTACAATGCATTATGTACCTGGAAGAGGAGGAGGGACAAAAAAGTTCCTCTCTTTCGGCGCTTGAAATTTGCCCTCTTGTTTTGATTGACGTTGTGTGACGTTTCATACCTGATGCTACCTAGGCAAGCTACGCTACCTTCTTTATTTACAAAATAAACCATAGTCAGCAATGGCTCCCCCCCCCCCCCCAATAGTGATCATTGTGTTATTACATGTCCCGAAAACGCAATCAAACAATTTTAATTACTCAAGCACTGAGAGTAAAATCATTACAGCGACCTCGAACCTACGTCACAGCTACAACTTGCTTTCACGCTAGCTTGAATTACTCTTATTTTTGCTCTCGCTACTAGACGTAATATGCTTTACGTCCACAGATAAATCATATTGGATACATAAAGATAAGTAACTCACGTCAAGCTAGCATGAGAGCAAGTTGTAGCTGTGACGCAGGTTCAAGGTCACTGTAACAACTTTTGCTCTCAGCGTGTTAATAATTAAAATTTTAAGATCGCGATTTTGGGAGATTTAATAAAACAATGGCCAGTGTTAAAAAAGTCATTGTTGACTTACACTTTAAATATGATGAAATTAAATGAAACGATAGAGGAAACCAGCAATGGTCTTGCTATTGTGAAGAGATGTTTTATATCTTGCTAGCAAAGTGATAAAACTTGCATTGTTTTTTATCTTTGCTAGCAAAATATTATTGACCAATAAAGGAACATCTGTTTTGAGGCCAACTATAAGCGATTTCGGTCACATCCGCTTCCGTTTCTCCTTACTACGCATGCGCAGTAAGTCGAAACGGAAGCAGATGTGAGCAAAATCGCTTATAGTTGGCCTCAAAACAGTTGTTTCTTTACTAGTCAATACAGCAAGGGTAAAGTCCTTTGCTAGTTTGCTGTATTCTTTCCTTGGAGTATTATCATATAGCTATTCTATAGTTTTATATTTACCTAGCTCTTACTCTAGCATTATTATTATTATTATTATTATTTTTTAGCATTAAAAATACTTAAAAGTTAATATGGTATAAAAAGACAAATTTAGTTTTGATTTTCTAAAACATCAACTTTCAAAATTTACAGTTATTTAGACTTTCATTATTTTTCACTTCTAATGCTTCCAATATTGTACTATAGTTATTTTGTAATGCTGAAAAATATTTGTCATTTAATACACTAAAATTTGCACTTCAAAATTGTACTTTTTTTTCTTTATTTTTACTGCTATATCATTATTTAATAATTAAGATATATTTTCAATTTAAAGAAAAAAAATGCTGCAGTTAGGATAAATTAAGAGAGAGATAGCAATAGCAGCGCTGGCCTTACTTAGCTGCACAGTAGAAGTTGTATGGAGAGGTCGAGGTGTCACGTGGCACACAGTTTAGTTATAATGTTTATATAAGTGTTGTCATTGTAATGACATTATCAACCAAAGAAGAGATTTACTTGAGCACATCACTGAGCAGTGTCTTGTATTGTGATGTGCTCAAGTAAATCTCTGATTGATTGATGCTAACAGCTTCAGTAGCCAGTTCAATGTATTCCTGGTGACAAGCTGATTACATTGAACTGACTACTGAATCCACTAACATCAATCAATATTGAATTGCATACAAGTTAGCAGCTTCAGTAGCCAGTGCAATGTAATCAGCTTGTCACCAGGATTACATTGAACTGGCTACTGAAGCTGCTAACTTGTATACAAATCAAAGAAGAGATTTACTTGAGCACATCACAGTACAGTACAAGACTACACACTGCTCAGTGATGTGCTCAAGTAAATCTCTTCTTTGATTGATAATGTCATTACAATGACGTACGACACTTATATAAACATTATAACAAACTGTGTGCCACGTGACACCTCGACCTCTCCATACAACTTCTACTGTGCAGCTAAGTAAGGCCAGCACTGGTATTGCTATCATTACTCTGTTCTTAATTTTTCCATTACCAAAATGTTTTGATGATCGCGCAGTGAATGTTCCCTATATTATGTTGAAGTTCATGACAATATTAAAAATATTTTTCTAATTGCTAATATGTAATCTTGGTGACTTGGTAAATATGACATTATGATGGTTGGTATTGCTGTATTTTTGGTAAAAAAATAAATAATTATAAAATATTAAAAAAAAAATTAAAAAAAAAAAACTACATAGGAATATAATATGTTAAAATAATTGTATTCTGACCCTTATTAATTTAATTATTATTAAATTTTAAGACTGCCAAAATGTTTCTTGTAAAGAAGATGGGTTTTCTAAGCAATTTCTCCTGTATATGACTTGCAAAATTAATTATTTTTTTAATTGCAAATTTACCAAAAAAAAAAATTAAAATAAAAAATTTTAAAAAAATTAATAAAAACTATTAATTATAAATAATGCTCACTAAATTTGTAAGTATTAATAATTAATTTTGCAAGTTAAACTAGTTATTTCTTAACTATATTTTTAAAATTAATGTTTTAGAGGAAAATATGTGTATTTTAATCTGTTCTTCATGGCAAGCAAAATGTGAATCTTTAACTTTTTTTTCTTTCTTTTTTTTTTTCTTTTCTTTTTTTTTTTTTTTTTGTCCGAAAGAAAAATGTAAAAGTCAGAGCACAATCTACTTTAAATTCAGAATCGATAGTTACACATTTTGCTTGCTGTGACAAAAAATTATAATAAATTAATAAAATTGATGGACATATTTTCTACTATAACATTGAAATAATTCAATGTGTTTTTTTGCTGTTGTTTTGGTCAGATCCTATCATAATATAAGTTTGGAAATATTTAATGATAAACTTTGATGTATGAAAACTACGAGAAGTGAAAATGACACCAAGTTTCAGGTGCATTCACATGGTCTGGAAAATAAATGTGACCAAAGTGATAATTTCTCCAAATATTAAATATATGGGGAAACTTTAACGCAAGCAGTCAGATTTATGTGGGACCAGTGTACAGCTCTGGCCAAAAGTTTGAGAACGATTAGCATAGGCAACCCGCAACCTATGTTATCTTTATGAGAAAACGCAGTGGCTGCCGCTGCCCCGTTCTCTAACTTTTGGCCAGAGCTGTACCTATAATATCTTGTTCACGTTGAGCTTTTTCTAATTGGAATTCCTAAGCGATGAGCAGCTCCTTAAGAATGCATACGACATGTTATTTTGATCAAATAATGAACTATTACAAGAAGGCTATTGTGAACCAGGCATAATAATTATATTGCCACAGCAAAATAATTATTTGATAAACATCATGGCTATAAATTCTTGCGTTGGTTGAGTTTATTATTATTCTTCATCTTCTTTTTCAACTTTTCCAAACTTATATAGCTAGA
The DNA here is from genome assembly GCA_949318235.1 of Ecdyonurus torrentis. Taxonomy (NCBI): domain Eukaryota; kingdom Metazoa; phylum Arthropoda; class Insecta; order Ephemeroptera; family Heptageniidae; genus Ecdyonurus; species Ecdyonurus torrentis. The sequence continues at coordinate 24,600,361 of OX439135.1, forward strand.
GGTTTTGAATGAGATTGGAAAAAAAAATCAGCCCTTTAAATTAATTACATTTCAAACTTTTCCAAACCAAAAATTTTGTTTTTAAAATTTAGTTTGCAGTGATCCAAGTAATTTTGTAAATAAATTGTAGTTTGTAAGATAATATTGGTGTTTTCTTGATTTAATTGTAATTATATACTTTCTTATCACATGCACCCCTCACTTCTGTTCTCCACCCTCTATTGTTAATTAAACTGCTGGTGTACATGTCGTTCGTATTTGTTTATTACTTTTTATCTCAAATTTAAATAAATTGTTCATAAAAAAAAACTGAATTTTTTATTTAACGTATTTACCTTAATATTTATTATACTAATATAATAATTTCTTAGAGATATTAAAATTAAATACATATTATTTGTTGAAAACTTAATTTGATTTGCATTTTAATTATATTTGTTATTTGTGTTTTTCATAGTTTTTAGTATAAAATGTACTTTGTTAAGTTGGTACACATATTAAAGAAATTTTTACAGTTTTACAGGTGACTGTTTTACCTTCACACGCAAATTTCGCACTGTTTTCTTGTAACTTTGCAACTTAAATATACAAATCAATACTTATAATTTCAAATTATTATAATATTTATGGAATATAAATGATTAGATTTGCTTAAAAATAGCAAAGAAAAAATTAAGCTTCAAATTGCAAAATTCATTCCTTTCTGAAGTTTAAAATATTGGCGGTTAAATTTCAAAGTGTTGTTCGAAAATTCAAAAATAAACAACCGAAAAAATGCGCATTTACATTTAAATAACCATAGCTGATCGTCATTTTAAAAGAAGAATTTATGATTTACGAACAGTTTCTAATCTGTAATCAGAGGGAAGATTAAACCAATCATCGGTGTTAGAAATGCCGCCATATCGGGCAAGTTAGAATATTTTGTGATAGTGTGTGTGTAATTTATGCTAATAACGGAGTAATTAAAGGTAGTTACTGATATTTTATCCTTAATAAATAATTCTGAATATATAATAATTAAACATATATGCATTAAGTTTTCACTTTAGTACGTTTTTAGTATAAAATTTGTAATTTAAAAATATTCATTTGGTGCGGGGAAAAAAGCTCGATTGCATTTATCGTCCACACAATTTTACTTTTTTGGTTTCTTCTTCTTCTTCTTATTATTATTTTAATAAGAAATATTAATAATGATGCAAATTTAATTAACATTAATGAATTAATATTCTTGAAACTGAGATCAACTGAATTATAAAATACAATTTTTTTTCTTTTTAAATAATCCACACTCCCTCACCCTATACAATCAAACAGATATGCATGTTGTTTTTGAACATTTTTAATATTTTTAACACCAAAAAAGCAATCTTGATGTATTATATTAAAAACTATGTATGAAAGAAAATTTAATGAGGAATATGAATATGGTAATTTTTAAGTTTTTTTTTTTTTTTTTTTTTTTTTTTTAGATTATAATTTGTATAGCCAGGACTATATTATGATGGACATGTGAAGAAGCCGTGATGACGAAGGACTATAATATTGGACATGTATGAACCAGCTGTGATGTAGGACTGCTAGGTGCTTGCTGGTAACCTAACGGTGCACACCCTCTTTCAGAGGTTCAACAAACGCAAGCACCTCGAAGACAAGTGAGCTACGTCAAAAGTAAGTGGATGCATGCTTGCTTATATTATTATCATTATGCTACATATGTGCAGTCTTGATGGTCTTATCTAAAGTCTCTATAAATATATACCAATGTATGGTAGATAGATACTTTTTTTTTTTTTTTTTTTTTTTTTTTTTGGCAGCCCCCCAGAATTTGTCAGTTTAAGATGTATATTATAGAAGGTGGTTTAGTTTGCCTAGGTAGCATCAGATATGAAAAGTCACACAAGGTGAATCAAAACAAGATGAGAAATTTAGCGCCGAAAGAGGACAAATTTTGTATCCCTCATCGTCTTCCAGGTACATAATGTATTGAACCTATCAATCTTGTTGCGAAAAAAAGGCCATTCCCGAACGTTATGGAGATGGCGCTCGAGATATACCTTTTGCTTCCACTGACAAAAAACGAGATAGGCCTTTTGCTTTCCCCTGACAAAATACGAGATAGGCATTTTTTTTGCAACAAGATCGCTATATAGGAGACCACGTGGGTCTGTTCATAGTCACCTTATATGACGTATGTCAAAATTACAAGTTTTACGATGGAAACCAAATTCTGACGACATATAGTAAAAGGGAGAATTACACCACCTTCTTTATATATCTTGATCAGTTTATATTTTTGTGGGACAATTAACCACCAACAGTTGAGATTAGAGAAAAATTAAGGAGCTATGTGGAGGATCGAAGTAAATTTTAATATCACAAAAAAATCTTTAGCTCGCTTGGAATTGTATTACACTTGTAGTAAAAAATATGTTTACGTGGGGTGCTGAAAACTGGCCCCTCTACCGTATTCTGACCGAATCATTTCTGTATTGTTGAAAACCTCACTAAAATAACATGCAAAAGTGAGATCTCTACAATGAAAAAAATTATAGAACTTTCTTATGGGGCTGGAATACTTGGGAAATTTTATTGTACTTTAGCACTATCAAATCAGTCGTGGGGTGTTTGAGAGATTTCAATCATTTTTCAAACAGCACATATGAACTTAGAACAGTTTGTCTGCGTGTTTGTTTGGATTTGTTGAGTTGTTTAATTATATATAGTGCATCTTTTTGACTGTTGAATGTTGGAACATGCACAAAATCTACTTAATTTAAATCTAATTTTAGGTGATCCTAAAAATTTTTAAATACAGGTTTGGATTTTGAAACCCGGCCATATGGGTTCAGCTTGAAATCAAGCTGTACAGTATTAACTCTAAGCCAAATCTTAGAAAGCTTGTTGATATTTGAGACAAAATCAATAAAGTATACGTCACTTTGACTCAAGTAGCGTTACTACATAAGATGGGAGTAAAACAGTGAAAATAATATAATTTTAATAAATTAAGTAATAGAAGCAATTTATTCCTTTGATAAAAAGTAATTTATTTATTTATTACAGAATTAAACTGCATTGATTTAGTAAATACATTTAAACAAATATATATATTTTTTTTTTCATATTTTTGTCAATTAAGCAAAATTTTAAAAGTTGTCTATAAACAAAAATATACATCAAAGCTGTTGTGACTAAACCTCACTTACTTCTTCTTTAAGCTCTGGTTACTTTGACCCATCTACATTTATCACGATAGCCATAGAAACACACATCTACATTTATCACAACACAGGTAAAAAGCACTTGTACATAGGGAAACCTGTGCAGAAGTGTTTTTTACGTGTTGTCGCGATAAATGTAGATACCCATTTCTATGGCTACCGTGATAAACGTAGATGGGTCAAAGTAAGCAAACTTGCTAAAAGTAGAAGTAAGTTTGATTTAGCCACAACAGCATCAAGTTATGAAAACATAATTTCAATTAATTTACAATACAAAGAAAGGTGTTTGTGCCCCCCCCCCCCCCCCCCCCCCCCCAGTTAAAAATAGATAACACATAGTAGTAAGTAACAGCTGATCTGATTGTCACTAAGAGTACATCCTCCCTTCCCCCACAATATTTAACTACTTACCACAGTAATTAAACAGTATGTTATCTGAGATTGTCAGATCGAGAACGCACGCCAATTGCGAATGCGGAAGCGGTACTAACTCGACGTGTAACGTTACTTCAAATGACGGCGTCTAGTTAATACCGCTTCCGCAGTGGCAATTGGCGCGCGGTACCGATCTGACATTCTTAGTATAGGAGATAACATACTAGCTGTTTAGTTACTGTGACTACTTACATTGGATTTTTGGATTTAAAAACACTTCAATTTACAGAAAAATGTTTGTAAACCGTTTTGTTATTGTTGTTTCTCCAAACATCTAAAAATTGCAGATTACTATGCAATGATTTTTAAATTGTAATTTTTCATAGCAAGGGAACAGTTTACAACACAGCATTTTCCATGAAATAAAATTACATAATAACTTTTTAAAAACATAAAAACTTTGCCAAGTCAAGGTAAAAAGATTAACATTTAGATTAACATTATGATTTATTTATTATATTTTAGCAATTAAGCTTAATTATGTCCACTGGGATCATTCACTTTTGCACACACAAAAAATCCAATGGAAAAACAGTCTCAACTGGTATATTGCACAATCTGTACCAGGTTAAACACTTGCAGTTCATCACACACAAGACACATATATTAGTGCAAGGCTACACACAATTAGTGCCAGGCTAAACACAATTAGTGCCACGCTAAGCACTTGTAGTTCATCGCACACAAGACAAACACAGGCTGGTATCTTCTGTTCCAGTAAATCTGAAGCAAACAAAAAAAAGTCCATTAAATATAATAATATTTAATACAAAAACACTTGCAGATAGATTAGAAAATATTGGGGAAAGTTAGTAATAAGCTTATATAGACTGACAGGGACGTCAGGGTAGAGAAAATAATTTCTAACCCAGGCCACAAAATATAAATGCAGAGCAGTAATTAATTGAATGATAAGGTAACAACTGTTTTGAAGCCCACGTTAAGCAATTTCACTGAAGTTTATAAGGGGGCGTGGCAAACTTTGATTTAATTTTTTAATTTAAAGGAAAAGGCGCACCGGCTACAAACAAAATTTACAATTATTTTCATAAATAGTAGTACTTAATAGTGGATTAAATACAACTTCACAAAATTTAGTGTCTTTGGCCATTTAATTGCTGAAAGCTATGCTCTGTGCTAGCAAGATTTGCATGAAGCTGTCTTGACTATGGTCAAGCTATAACTTACACATTCAAGCAGCAGTTGTGACAGAAGACAGCTCCACATTGTTGACAAACCCTCTGACATTGTTGACATGGCATCGCAGCTTCACAAAAACTACACGACTCTACGCATTGCTGCACCATTTCCTGTGGTAAAATATCACAAATTAAAATAATGATCTTTTAAACTTAAAGGAATAGACCAGAGAAAAACATAAGCATTTATATCACAAAACACTTAAGGGGATTTACATAAATAACTTTAGTTTGTCTCAAAACACAACAGTAGCACCGTAGCAGTGATCAGAAAATTCAATTTATGCAACCTGCACAACATTTTCATACTAATTTTTGCATGTTTCTGACGTCATAAACATGAATAGTCATGCAAATTGCATACTTTACAGTATTTTCATGCTCTCTCGTGGGGCTACATTAACATTCTGGTAAAAATTGTCACCTGTTTTGAAGATCCCATTTCGTGTTTATTTATTAAAAAGCACGTGTTGTTTTATGTGGTCTATGCCTTTAAGTAGAAGATGTATAAATATCAATGTGACTAAACTAATGTTATCTATGTTACGTTATGTGACTAAATATTATTTATTGTATAAGTAGAAAGCCAAGCTACTTACTGGATATAAATAGGGTAAATAAACTGATTAAATATTTGGGGTGGGGGGCAATCTCCTGAAGACCCCCACTAAGGGGATGCCAGGCCCCTAGACCCTTCATCATACTTCAGCCTCTGCGACCCATTAGCTGACAGTAACAGAATTTGTATTAACATTATTGAAGCTTCAAAATATTATAAATTAAATTAAAAATATGAAAGGAATAGACCAGAGAAAAACATAAGCATTTATATCACAAAACACTTGATGGGACTTACATAAATAACTTTAGTTTGTCTCAAAACCCAACTGTAGCAGTGATCAGAAAATTTAATTTATGCAACCCTCACGTTTTTTTGTTTTGTATTTTTACTAATTTTTGCATGTTTCTGACGTCAGAAACATGAATAGTCACGCAAATTGCATACTTTACAGTATTTTCACGCTCTCTCGTGAAGCTACATTAACATTATGGTAAAAATTGTCAGCAATTTTGAACATCCCATTTCGTATTTATTCATTAAAAAGCATATGTTGTTTAATTTGGTCTATGGCTTTAAGTGAGATGATATACACCTAATTATATTTTGTCTAGCCTCCTCTACTCTATTCATATTTCAGGGTTTGTCAATCAAAATGACAGTAGTTTTAGTTTATTGGTCATAAACTATAGACTATAAGATATATGTACAACATTGATTATGTATTGTAGTTATATACTGTACCATACCTTAATTTCTGCAGCACTTCGTATCAGTTCTCCGTGGTTTCCCAACATCAGTTGTTTATATCTATGTTCTTCTGTTTGCTGCTGATTGGCTAGTGTTAACATGTGAGTTGTGTTCTGGTTGGTTGAGGTACTGAGAGCTGTGTTCTGATTGGTTGAGATATCAAGAGCTTTGCTGTGATTGGCTGCAGCTGCTGCAAGGTGTCCACAGGTGCAAGGTGCTTGTTGTTTAGCAGATTTAGCCCCATCGTAAAGTTTTTGTAGAGTTTTGGCTAAAAAATATACAACAAATTATTAGCTTCAATCAACTGTGCAACATGATTGATAAACAAGGGGGGAAATAATTGACTTTTGATAATAGAGCTTATTGGTATAGCGTGAGGGAACAGCTAAGAAAAAGGTAGAACACCTTGAACAACAAAGTATAATATCCTAACATGCCTGAAATTTGTTGTTGATTTAGCCAGAGTCATTGATTTCTAATTTATTGTACTGTACTGAAAAAAAAAAAAAAAAAAAAAGAAAAAGAAAGGCAGATATGGTCACTCACGTCAAAGATCACCCATGCACTCAAAAACAAGCAAGCTGTGACATAAGAGTTACACGTCACTTCTTAAATGTAAAATAAATTAGAAATCAATGACTGAGGCCAAATCAACAATGATTTTTAGGTATGTAAGGATATTAGAAAACTTTTTTATTCAATGTGTTCTATGCCATAAAAGATCCCCTAATTTAACATTACGCTTATGAGAAAAACTTTTGTTCATGATTTTTAAGAAAACTATTCCACCAATTACGGAGATATTTAAATGAGCATACTTTTAAGTGTTTTAAGACAGAAATTTTTTAACAAATTTTTAAAATGATAACTTCTACGACAGAGACCCTTTGCATGAGAGAGAGAGAGAGAGAGAGAGAGAGAGAGAGAGAGAGAGAGAGAGAGAGAGAGAGAGAGAGAGAGAGAGAGAGAGAGAGGTTCCATTGAGGTGAGTGTTGACTTCGTACCACCATGCAAAGCGTCACTTTCTCAAGCAGCAAGCAGCACAGACTGCACAGAGCAAACCTCAATGCTCTCTCTCTCTCTCTCTCTCGTTCTTCTGCTCTGCTTTGCATAGAACCTGCCTGCTTGTTTGGCTACCTGACTCAGGGGAGGTAAGAAGGCAGACGTCTGAAGACTTATATGCAAATGCAAGACAACACCAATATGTTTTGCTTAAAAATTTATACGTCTAGTTCTCATTGGTAGTAATAAATATTTTATTTTGATTAGCAACTAAATGCTATTTATATATTTTATTTTGTAGATTTGAAGAAAACCTTTTTTTTTTTTTTTTTTTCTGTTTCTTATTTTCTTTCTTAAAAGTTTACTGAAGTTAAACTTGATTTTTCTTTAACCTTTTCAACATTTCACTTTTAAATGACTGGATAGGAAAGCTCCTTCATATCCTTATATAGCCATCGATCATTACACCTTGCTCTGTTCAGTACTGTATGGGAAAATTACTTATTTTGCCAGTTTAAAAATACTAAGCAATATTTTTGTAAGCGATTGATGTTGCTTGAATTTCAAGTATGTATGTGAGAAAAATAACAATAAAATAAAAAAATAACCAATTTCTTAAAGAAACTAGCAAAAAAAAAAAAAAAAAAAAAAACGTTTGTCCTATGCTTAGCAATGTTGTTCATTGCTCCAGTATGGCATCCAAGCGCATTCAGTATGACGTCATGCGGATACACCCTAGAAAAAAGAATCGAAAAAAAAAAAAAATGATGTGTACTTGTACATATTTGTGGTCTAAAAAAAGGGTGAAACCATCATACATATTTAATGCGACACTAATATAAACATAAATAAATAATAAAATTAAAAATATATCATAATGCAATATAAACTTGATGTTGCCAATGCGACCAATGCAGTGCAAAAAACAAGAATAATAAAAATAATAGAAAGTTCCAGAAAAATCCGAAGTCGATTATTTTTATGGTGGAAATACTCACAATGAATTTCACTCAAAGCCGACTTGCCATCTGAGCTCTTCACCGTCATTTCTTTTTCCCCGATGAAATTTTTCAACTGAGGTGCGAAATAAGTGTCAAAAGGACACAACCGCTTCGGCATTTTTAATAATAATTACGATTTGTAAAGATCAATACGGATTATGTTTGGCACCTTCTCGTCTCTTGCGAAATTTTTTTAGAGCGGGAAATAAACAGCTGGTCAAAAAAGTAAACAAACTATATTAGTCAAAGTAGTTACTTTAATCAAAGGTAATTAATAATATTAATTAACATTAAAAATACCGAGTTAAATTAATATAAAATTGTTGCAATTTTTAAAGTTATTAATAAGTGCAAAAAAATATGTTTTTACAATTTATTTAAAAAGAGCGCGAAAAGAAAAGATTTAAAAATATTTTTGCACCTGTTTCACAAAAATCACAAATATGTTCATTTTGCTAAACTTTTTCCGCTTTTCCGAAACCTATGCTCTACCAATGAATCGACAGAGAATTTTTAATATTTAATTTAATTAAGACGGAAAAGAAATGAGTTAATTTTATTTTAACTAAAAAAAAAAAAAAATTACATACATAATTATTTTTTTGTTATATTTTTCTTTACGCAAAAATAAAAAATAATATCCAGATTTCTAAAAACGATGTGTGAAACTTAACTTATACTTATAGTTTTATATGATGAAAATAAAAATTAAAAAAGAAAAAGAACTAAAAAGAAAAAGAACTAAAAAAAGAGAAGAAAAAAAAAGAAGAAGAATAAGGAAGTGAAGAAAGAAGGAAAGAAAACTCAGTTTGTATGAAATATACTTTTTTTCTTCTTTTTGCACATGAAATTAAGCTACGTGTATGACTGCGAGAACTACAAACTCGGGGCAAAACAGCTGTGTATTGTAGGGTTACCAACTGTCCTTTTTTCAGAAGGACAGTCCTTTTTTCGAGGTTTTTGTCCTTTTTTACTTTTTTTCCAAAAAAGGACACTTTACTCCCCTTATTAGAAATTTTAGATTAAAAAAATATTAAAAATTTTAAAAATTACATTTCATGCACAGTATTTAATTGATAATAAAAAAAAAAAATACAACTTACAGAAGTTCAGTGTGCAGTGCACACAGTATTTTTTGCAATTATATTATCTATGAAACCTATCTACTAATGTAAATATATGTTATCAATAATTATTAGGAACTGGATTTTCAGTTTTGAAAATGTGCATTTTCAGTACTGAATTCAGTCCAGTTATTTTGCATAATCAGTTTGTAAAAACAACAAAATCAGTTCACTTTCAGTTCAATTATACAAAAACAGTGAAAATTCAGTTTTGGTAATTTTTAACTTAGAAACAAACATTTTTCAATAAAAAAAGATATTATTATTATTTTTTTTTATGAAAAAAAAATAAAAAAAAAATTGGTTAAATTATTATTTGATACACTTTACCAGCCAGTAACAATGAGAGCTGTTCTTGTATTTTTGAAAACTTCTTTTTAACCTTTTTTTATTCGTGTTCAGTTGAAATCAGATAATTTTGAGATATGCCTTAATTTTTTTTTTCCTTTTTTTTAACACATTATTTTAAGTTTTTGCACAGTAAAAGTCTATTTTCAGTTTCCAAAACTGAGAAAAACTGGTACAAACTGACAAAATCTTAAAATAACTGACCCAGTTTACAAATTTCAAAAACCGGTTTTTTTCAGTCCAAACTTTTTTGCATTTTTGGCAATAAAAATTCATGATTCGTGGACATCTGTAACCTAGCATGCATATTTCAAAAACTGAACAAACTGGAGATCCGGTCCCTAATAATTATTAATAATTGTCAGTGTCAAATTTAATTAAAAATGTGTGCATTTTATTTAATGTATTTTTAAATTATTCTATTCATTAATTCTAGTGATCTAAAGTCTATTTCTATTCTTTTTTTTAACATTAAAAATAAAACAATAAAAAAAAAATCGCAACTTTTTTTTTTTACCAAACATAAAGAAATTTCTATCTAAATTTTAAAAAAGTATGTGTTACATACACAAGATTGAATATTAAACTTTACTTTTATTACTTATAAAAATGATTATTTTGCTTGTTTTTTTCAAAGAAAAAGGGGCGTGGCATAAAAAATTCGCGCCTGCGGCGGGCTTCTGGGGGGCTTTGCCCCCCAGGCCCCCCGGTTAGGTATGGGCCATGTCCTTTTTTCGCATCCTGAATAGTTGGCAACCCTAGTGTATTGACTAGTAAAGGAACAACGGTTTTAAGGCCGACTATAAGTGATTTCAGTCACATCCGCTTCCGTTTCTCCTTACTACACATGCGCAGTTAGTCGAAACGGAAGCGGATGTGAGCGAAATTGCTTATAGTCGGCTTCAAAACAGTTGTTCCTTTATCAGTCAATATTTCAACCAGATTTCAACTACTTGAGTTTTGAGTGCGCTTGAGTGCTAGGCTAGAGCAAAGAGGTTATAACTCTATGGGCTAGAGTGTTGCACATAAATTTGTCTATTACTTTTTGTTAATCATAAATACAATTCTCTATAAAAAAAAAAAACTTTTTTTTTTATTTTTTATATAGATATACTAATGCTGTTCGTAAACCCTGTTCTCTGCACCAAAAATGACGATCGCCTATGGTTATTCAAATGGAATGCGCATTTTTTGGTGCAAGAGAACAGGGTTGACGCGCGACATGGATATCAAATCTATTTTTATTATTATTAAATTTTTTTTTCATACTAAAATCAACGTGTGTTTTATTATATTTTTCTTTAGGCTTGGATTTTTTTTTTAAGACCCCAAAAAAAAAATTAACTGATGGTTCAAATTTATTATTATATTATTATCAATATAGTGATATCAATGTTTGTTTATTTTTATAGCTGTAGTTTTATTTATTTACTTGTATGTTATCACTAAATAAAGTGTCATGTTAATTATATATAATAAACTGTATTTTCCAGCATGATAATTGATAATACATATATAAATTCCTGACATAATTTTTTGTTACTACTCACACAGATGCTACACTCACACATATGGGCGGAGTTACTTGATTATATTGAACTTGACGACCTTAAACTTATTCATATGGCTTCAGATGTAGTATATAGTCAAAATATTACCCAAGGTTGAACTTTAGCTGATAAAAAACAAAATCTTAAATATCAGTGAGTTGAGTTACAGTCGACACAACATTGTGAAGCTCTTCGCGCGGTGTAACGTACTGAGTAAGTATATAAAGTATATTATAATTGTGTTTGTAATTAGGGATCTTTTAAATATTAGAGCAGACGAGGGAACACATAAGTATATAATATATGTATAGTTATAAATATATTAATTATAAATACATAAATTATAAAAAACAAAAAAACAAAACAATAATGTACAGCTCTGGCCAAAAGTTCCCGAACGCGGGGCATCGGCGGCCGCTGCGTTTTCTCATAAAGATAGCATAGGCAAATAGCATAGGGTGGTTGCGGGTTGCCTATGCTAATCGTTCGGGAACCTTTGGCCATATAGCTGTACGTATACGTTTCGTATATTATGAAAGTTTTTTTTTTTTTTTTTTTGTAACTTTATCAGTTATATATGTTATAGTGTTCTGAAATGCCTATAGTGATTATACTGATAACAAGATTGCTTATAGACGTATATATATTGATTTATTTACTCATTTTATTCATTTATTTCATTAATAAACATTATTACATATTACTTTTCCTTTTTTTTTTTTTTCTTTATATATTTCTTTTTTTTTTTATTCCTTCGTTTTATTGATCGTTTGACATTGTATATTCAGTTATAATTTTCACTTTTAATGAACCACTTAAAAATCATAATTTAATATTTGCATATTGACTGTCGTATACTGTATATTGTATATATTGAATATATTGTATATTCGAGAGTACATAGTCAACAAAAACAGCGCCTCCCTCCCTCCCTCTCTCCCTGATTCACTCACTAAATATTTCAAATATGTGCTAGGATGTCGGACTTCGACTTCTTAGTGATAGGTGCAGGGATAGAAGGCTCGTGGAGCGCACTACAACTGGTCAGAGAACAGAAAGGTCGAGTCTTGTTACTTGAACAATTTCCTCTGCCTCACTCACGAGGGAGCTCACATGGACAGACAAGGATCATCAGACATGCGTACTCGGAGAGATTTCACGCCGAGCTGATGCCAGAAGCGTATCAGGAGTGGTTCCAACTGGAGCACGAGGTCGGCGAGAAACTGTTCATGTGAGTATCATAATAATACAGCAGTAGGTACAGTATATTATGCTGCGGGGAGGAATGGAATGAATGAATGGCGAACCATATTATTTAATAATTTAAAAGAAAATTTTAGATATCAAAGAGGTAAGAAATAACTGATAAAAACAGAGAGATTAAGATTAAAATTTGGTTTCAAAGGAGACTTTTCAATCCATAACATAATGATATTCACTAATGAGAAAAATATTGTTACACTTTTTTTTTAATGACCATAGATTAAATCTATGCTTCAAAAAACACATCAAACAAAATTTTCTTAAATTGTATAATACACTTGGTTTTTGCAGATTTTTCTCAAAGAAAAGAGTAAAAAAACAAACAAACTATAATGCAATTATGTTGATTTTAAGTGAAATAATTAATTAATAATCCATTTTTAATTGATGCATGTCAGTCCCACGCCTCTGCTCTGCGTGGCCAATGAGAGCGGCTACAAGCACCTGGATGCGACCCTGGACTCACTACGTGCGGTGCTACCAGGTCAAGAGGGCACCAAGTTCCGTCAGTTGACCTCTGATGACCTTGCTAGAGAATTTCCTCAGGCAAAATTTAGTGCCAAACATCGGGGATGTGTTGAGGAGTGCGCCGGTATCTTACTGGCTGACCGATGCCTAGCAGCCGTGCAGGTATAATATTGTAGTTTTTAATATTACGTACATGAATTTAAATAAATAGTATAAATTATAAATATTAATTATAATATGTTAGCTCATTTTCAGCATATGGTTTGTTCAATACAGCATAATCTCTATAATATGCTACACAATAAAAAATAAATTTTCCCTAATTTAATACTCTAATTTAGCATCATTATATGCTTTATGCTATACAAATAATGACATAAATGTACATAGCATACATATTCCTTTTTTTTTTTTTTTTTTTTTTTTTTTTTTTTTTTTTTTTTTTTTTTTTTTTTTTTTTTTTTACGATACTGAAACTATACCTTTGAGAAAATATTGTAAAAAAAAATATATATATATATATCCGAAATCAAAACGTTTATTTCCTCACATTTCAAATTGAGTTTGGAATTTAAATTTTAGTGACTTTTATATGCATATTTCTAAACATTGGATTTTCTAAAATATTTATCATATATATTATAATTTTCAAATTTAGCATGTAATTAAAATTGCCACAGCCAATAATATTTTATTATAATCGTCAATTTTTGCAGCGACGTTTCCGGCAACTCGGCGGCGAGATAAGAGACGGCGTTCAAGTGACGTCACTGACTCCTAGACCACGTGTCATCATCACCATGACAACAGGTGTCAACAAAGTTACTTCTCAACTGACTGCTGATAAAGTCGCAGTGTGTGCTGGGCCGTGGACTGCAAAACTACTGGACCACTTGTTGCCGCAAAGTAAAAATTTACATTTCTCTCTCTCTCTCTCTCTCTCTCTCTCTTTCTTTCTTTCTTTCTTTCTTTCTTTCTTTCTTTCTTTCTTTCTTTCTTTCTTTCTTTCTTTCTTTCTTTCTTTCTTTCTTTCTTTCTTTCTTTCTTTCTTTCTTTCTTTCTTTCTTTCTTTCTTTCTTTCTTTCTTTCTTTCTTTCTTTCTTTCTTTCTTTTTCTATTTATATATTTGTCGCACTTCTATGCGACCGCTCACGAATAAAAATAAATCCTAGCTAATTTTCATTAGAATTTGTCCAATATACAGCATAACCTATTTATCCTATATACTGTATAAAGTTAATAACTTTATTTATGTTGTTCGTTTTGAGCATATTTTATTATTCTATTATGAAATAAATGTAGCATAAATTACGTATTTTATTTTTTCCGTGCTAAGCATAATTATATATGTCCCTTTCGCTCTCTAGTAAAAATCCTTATAATAGTTTCAATTCAAGTAATAACTATAAGAGTTATATCAGACGACCAATACTTTTTATAATTTTAATACTCTTTATAGTGCTATATTTCTTTTTCTTACGTATAACTGTAAGAGTTTCATTGATTCATTTATTGATTTATTGATTTATTGATTTATTCATTCATTCATTCATTCATTCATTCATTCATTCATTCATTCATTCATTCATTCATTCATTCATTCATTCATTCATTCATTCATCCACTCGTTCATTCATATACATTCACTCTATTGCACTCACTTATATTCACAGATGAACTGCCGCTGACTCCACTTCGCGTGAACGTGTACTATTGGAAAGTCAAAGAAAACGGTCCTGGAGCAATCAAAGCTTCTTACATTGATTTAGGAGACAATGGAGAATTTTGGGGAATCCCAGAATATGAGTACCCTGGCATGGTTAAGGTTGGTAGATTAACTTAATAGTTCAAGATTGCAGGTTCATCATATAGCAACAACAACAACATTATTGTTGCAGTGTTTGACTGTATAGCTTGCATGTGCTTTGACGCCATAAGTGACCAGAAAATAACATTGTACATTACATTCATATAGAAAAAGGAACATTTTTTAACATGACAAAAAAAAATCTTTTTCTTTTTGTCATCGTATAAACATAATATTTTTATACTACAGAAAATAAATTAAAAATTTAGTGGTAATTTGTATGGTAAATTTTTACCATACAAAGTTTTAAAATACCGAATTTGGTTTTCCTCGCGTTAGATTGTGCGTAAAGTGATCACACAACGCCGCCTGAGAACATAGGCAACTGTTTCACAGCCTGTGTAATGCAGGAAGTCTAAATATATATGATTGTGCTGAGCTGAGAGAGAGCATTATAGGCAACTGAAAACAATTAAATTAAATTGAATGCAATTAAAAACACTATAGTGTCTTTATCTGTGTTCTTGTAATTTTTTAAATACTTTTGAAAACATAATTTAGCTGTATGATAGTAGTAACTTTTGTTCTAACCTTCAGAAGATTTGTCATATGATACTCTTAATTTTGTGCGTAGAATCAGAATTTTATCATCAATTAAGATTTCATAGTTTTAAAACTTTGAAAGTACAATTTAGCTGTATGATAATAATCTTTTCTTTTTTTTTTTTTTGTCATTAAAAAAACATTATTAAAAAAAGAAAAAAAAAAGAACGTTGATGCTGACAAGAGATCGAGTCCAAAGACTGCGACCTGTCTCACTCTCTGACGTCACTACGACACCTGCGGAGACTACACGTTATGAGGGCGGGTCACGTGATCGACGATCACATGACTCACATCCATTTATAAACCACTTTAGTGGTTGCCAATACACCCGCTGTTTGCCTAAGGAAGACCGACAGAGGAATCATCGTATCGTGTGTCCCAAACTTTCATCGCGCCTTTACAACCCGTCGGTCATCACTGACCTCGCATGCATGCAAATCCACTTCGTTCTGTGAGAAGTGTGACGGAATGTGTGCATGGCTGGACTATCTCGCACAACGATGTTGTCATCTTACATCAGTAAGGGTTATTGACCCAACTGCACTATTTTTATATGATACCCCTTGCACATCCTTGCGCTTTGTCGCCATGTTTGTGGTGCCTAATGCATTGTCCAGCATGGGGGAAACATCATTTCTTATAATTTTTTACATAAAAAGAGTTTTATTTCGCAGCTGAACGAATTTTTGAGTTTATTATAGGAGCTATAGAAATAAGGCTTTGAAGCTTCTTTTGCTATTAAAAAAAAATAAAAAAAAATGACGTTTTTCCTATGCTGGCCTGGCCTATGTATTCCTGACCAACAAAATAGCGGCTCTTAAATATGAGTGAAACCGGTCCATCTCATAGTCTGCATGACCGCTGCCACACAATTAATCGAGTCACTTGACACAATCAAAATTGATTATGGCTGCATCACTGATCACTGATATTGAGAATAAACCTTTTTTTTATAAATAATAAAATAAAACATAGCAAAAAAATAATCTATAGAATTTTTAATTTTATTTTATTTAATGTTGTGAATAATAGATGACTCTTTCCAAATATTATAACCTTTTTTATAAAATATCATTTTTAATTGTGACGTACTGACTGAGTGTTTCAACGTTTCAACTTTCAAGTATGTAAGAAAAATAGCCATATATCCAAAAATAATAACTAATTTTTCAAAGAAAATAGCCAAAAACCACGTTTGTCCTATGCTGAGCAATGTTATTCATTACTCAAGAAGAGCTTCGAAAAGCATTCAGAATGACGTCATGTAAACACACCCTATAGTTAGCGTTGCAGCTTACGTGTTTTTTTATTTTATGAAAGTTAAATAGTGAAATGTCATCAGTTTCTGCACCCGACTCACCTGGTCGCGGAGCCAGACACTCGCGAGTGTCTCGATGTGAAGTCAGAACAGCAGGAGCTGCAAGAAATTTGTGCTTTGATGTCGCGACATTTCCCTGGGGTACAAAATAAACCTGCCATCGTGGAGACCTGCATGTACACGGTGAGCACTTTTAGTAATTAAGTTCATATTGGAGGTTATCGGTTTAAAAAATTGTTAAAAATTGTCTATATGGGTTTAAAACATGTTAAAGTATATGTCTTGTATTTCTCATTTAAATTTCTCCAAAATCGGTGGAAGTTTTCTCAAAAATCGCAAAAAAAAAAAACAAAAAAAAAAAAAGTGTTTTCCCTATAAGGGTAATGTTAAATTAGGGGACCTTTAGCTTTCCCCGCGTCTCCCCGCGCTCCATTGTATACAAAAAAATATATATTAAAGACAAGGGACGGTTTTTGAGGGGTTTCGTTACATATACTTTTCTTTGGCTAAATCATTAAACGAAATCGTCATACACCTGATAGTGCAGTATTAAGTAAAAACGTTCGAAAAAGTTAATCTAATTTTCATTTTAAAATCTCATTTACTCAATGAAAATAATGTCTAAAATGGCGACATTAAAAAATGTTTGAACAAACATATTTCCGAAATTCTCCGTGAGATATGTGAAAAAACCGACTCTAGCAAACAATATTAGATTTAGAATGCTTCGGTTTAATGTGAATAGAAACCGTTCGAAAGTCGGAAAGAATAAATATTTTAAAGTTCTGCAAAACCAGAAATACCGACATTTTTTTGAAATCGTTTGCGGCATTTCAATAGTTTGATGCGCATTTGATGCTCATTTTTTTCTAATGTTCAGCTGTGCAATTAATGGAAATTTGGCAACATTGCACAAGAGCAGCTGAATGAGCTGAAGAAAATAATAAAAATGTGATCGTAGTCATGGGAAAGTCATATCCCGAGTAAAATTTTAACGATGACACAACGATGAAATAAGAATGACAAATAAATGCGACACAAAGATGAAATAACGATGAAACGTGTCCCATTTCATCGTTATTTCATCGTTAGCCCCATGTTATTTATATGGAGTTAAAAAATAGAAATATTAGCAAAATGAGCAAAATATTTTCGACGAAATTTCAATGACATAAGTATGAAACAACGATGACATAAGTATGAAACAACGATGACATAAGTATGACACAACGATGACATAAATGAGAAATAATGACGACAAAATTATACTACTAGAAATTATCGATGAAATTTCAATGACATATGTATGAAATAAAGATGACAAAAATTTTCAGGATAATTTTAATAATGTAAAAATATGAAATATCGACGACAAACTTTCAAAGTACACCGCGCGACCACCTCGGAGACCTGCCTGTTAATAAAATCTAGTGCCTATATACCAAATAATGCTACCTGCCTAACATGAAATTTTATATACGGGGTTGGAGTTTTCTTCTTTCGTGTAGAGTAGCTCGCATTATATTATATAAAAAAGCTTTCCAAACTCAGTAACCCAGCATTTTTTAAGTCTCACTTGAAACTTGTTTTGCAGATTTCTTAATTAATTTGTAATCAAGTGAATACTTTTATGCAAATCTAAGTCAGAAAACACAATAAATCGTCATTTTTGTAGTAAATTACTTATTTTATAAATAATTAAAACTTTTATTACCTGCCCTAAAAAGTATCAAAACCTCCGAAACAAACGAAAAAATAGGTATTAGTTCTTGACTTTGAATTTTTTTGTTTTTCAAGTCTGAGAGTCACCGGAAAAAGCTACTATATTACATTGCACTACCACAAAGATTTTGTACAGGATTCTAATCATAATATGTATTTATCAAATATATTGCTTGTATTGAATATTAATTAAACGCAACAATGTATTTGCAATATTTAATAATATTTTTTATGCATTATTTTATGCATTAAAAAAAAGCTATATAAGTGCATGATTATAATAATTGTCAGTTTTGGCACTAAATTATTACTTTCCATATATTTATGCAATACTAAATTTTGAATTGTTTGAAACATATTTATAATATATTTTTTTAAATTTTCTTTTAATGCTTGCAATTAATTTGCCTTATCGTACGCGTGTTAAGAAATATATAACAATAAAAATTCAATCAATTTAACAATTTTTGTTACGCTTATAGAGTTAATAATAAGCACATTGACTATATTTAAAGCTGATTTAGATTGGCATAATTTTTAGTAAAATATTAAATTTCATTGCATTAATAACTAATATAATATAAAATAATTATTTTATATTTTTACAATATTGAAAAATACACACTCCGAAACCGTTTAGCATGCATTTTTGCACATAGGAAAAAAAATCTATATAATTGTGTCAGTAGTAATTTTAATCAAACACGTTATATTAATATAGATTAATTATTTAATTATATATATAATATGATATTTTTCTATCAATCTACCAGCTAAAACCGAAAATTCGATGACTTAAAGACGACATAACGACGACATGAAATTTTTTGTTTTTACAAAAATGAAATAAGTATGACAGCAAAAAATTATTGATGAAATAACGATGGCAGTTTTATTTTTCAAAAACCTAAATGCGACACAACGATGACAACGATTAAAATTCAATATGTATGAAATAACGATGACACGAAGAAATAATAATTTAAATTATTATTTCTTCGTGTCATCGTTATTTCATACATATTGAATTTTAATCGTTGTCGTCGTTGTGTCGCATTTAGGTTTTTGAAAAATAAAACTGCCATCGTTATTTCATCAATAATTTTTTGCTGTCATACTTATTTCATTTTTGTAAAAACAAAAAATTTCATGTCGTCGTTATGTCGTCTTTTTGTCATCGAAATTTCATTGTTAGACATTTTAAAAAATTTATTTTTGTGACTTTGTCATACTTTGTCTTCATTAAATCGCAGTTGTGTCATCGTTATGGGACATTTCATTGAAATTTCATTGAAAAATCATAGAATTGTCATACTTAGCGTTCTACTCGGGATTTCACTGATTTATACTAAAATAACGTATTCATGAATATTTGGCAAAAGTGTAAATGCATATGGGTGACAAAATAATTTTGAAACATCAATCGCGCGACGATTGCTGATTGCGAATCTCGGTGACAGAGTGTCACGCAAAGATCAGATAAGTACCTAGCATTTTTTATAAGATCGTGATTCTTTGTGTTGAAATATCGACATTCTGGATTTCAGGGACTGTTCAGGGAGAGTTGGACTGGACATAATCTGAACGGTTTGTGTTCAGGGAGCGAGAAACATCGCGCCGGCTGGTTTTGTTTGTGTATGTCGACGGCGGTCGCGAGAGTGCCGGTATACATATATGTGATGTGAGTTCGGCGTTCGGCGCTTTATTGCATGTTTTCAGTATAGGGTGCGTGTGCGCATGACGTCATTCTGAGTGCTTTTCGATGCTCATCTTGAGTAATGAATAACATATTGCTCAGTATAGGGCAAACATAGTTTTTGGCTATTTTCTTTGGAAATAAGATATTTTTTTGCTTATTATTATTTTTCTGGCATACTTGAGGTACTAATTCAACCTGTTAACAGCATCAATGCTCTCAAAAAAATCGCGAAGTATTTTTAAACCGGCAAAATGTACCATTTTCCTATACCAGCCAATGTTATTAAAATGGGTATCATCTTATTTAAGCTGCAGAAGTCAAACTGTTGTTGGTAATAATGGTATGCTTTCTGATTGTGAAAAAATATATAGTCTTGCCCAGGGTAGCTGCCTCTCCCCTCTACTTTTTTCACTGTATACATATGATATTGCAAGAGCCCTAATTCATTGTAATAGACATATGTATGCAGATGATAAACAATTGTATATGCATACTAAAATAGAAAATATTGTTAATACTATTAAGTGTATAAATGAAGATTTAAAAACTGTTTTTGAGTGGGCTCGTACTCATGGTCTTGAACTTAATACTAGTAAAACACAAGCTATTGTTGTTGGTTCTGATAAACTAATCAAAAAGATTGATCTGAATAGTATACCTAAACCTGTGCTAAATGGTGTTGAAGTGGAGTATTTCTCTTGTGTTAAAAATCTTGGATTAATGATTGATAGTACGCTTTCTTGGAAACAACAAGCTGCTTTTACTAGTCAAAAAGTATATGCTGCGTTAAATAGTTTATACAAGTTTAGGAGAGATACTCCTATTGATACGCGGGTTAAATTAATTCAAACTCTGCTTGTTCTGCCAATTATTGATTATTGTGATATTGTGTATTGTGATGCTACTTCTCAAGTTGAATATAGCTTAGAAAAACTTGTAAATGCATGTATAAGATATATTTATGATTTACGCAAATTTGATCATGTGTCTGAATTTTACACCAAATTATCATGGCCTAGAATCACTGAGCGTCGAGAATATCATATTTTATGTCAAATGTATAAAATAATTCATTGTGATCAGCCTCAGTATTTAAAAAATATGTTTACACTCATGAGTTCAGTTCACTCTCGCAATACTAGATCTCATAAATATTATTTACAAATACCTAATATTAAAACAGATTGTTTCTCCTTATTAGGAGCTAAGCTATGGAATAAATTACCTGATGATGTATGTTGTATGTCTACAATCTCAATGTTTAAAAAATCTATTTCTAAAAGATTATGCTAGTAACTAGCTCATATATTATTGTACTTATCTTTTCTTATTAAAACATAATGTTATAAGTGGACACAAAATAATATGTTAATTATAATTGGTTATTTTTATTATTCCATACAGTGTCGTCACTTATTTCCGGTTCAGTTGATAGGACTCATTGTCCTGACTGCGCCTTTTGTTCAATTTTTAATAATTTATTATGTATATATTTCATCTGCTGCTAATTTGTTGTTTGAACAATAAAGACTATTATTTATTTATTATTTATTTATTTATGTTATTTAGTACTCACTTATGACGTCGACTTTAACATGAATGAAACCACCCTATTGTATTTGCTGTATATATAATAAATATAAGTCTACGCATCTATTTGTATGTTTATATTTAATATATTTAATGAATTTTACGTGCTAAATATCATTCATAACAAACATAAACAACACTTTTATTGTGCGATGTTGCCAAATGTTGCACCATGGCCAAATTTTGTCAAAAGAGCGCCAAAGAGATAATATTATTTTTATTTATTTTTTTAATTGTTAATTTTTAACTATGATTTTTTTAAACATTTTTCTGGTCTTCTGTAAGGCAATATTAGGCATATTAATCAAGTTTTGATAAGTTTAAACATACTTGAGCAAAAAGCGTCCCTTGTCTTTAAGCATTATTTTATATAAATACGTATGTTACTTTGAATTGTATTTGTCAAAACCAAATAGTAAAATAAACGAGTGTTAAAATAGAACTTGGAATTTTATTAATTTGAAATTTTCCCGATTCTTAAGAAATGTTTGTGAGAGGGCTACTATATATAATATATTTTATATATATCTGAAATAAAAAAGATGACCCTATTTTACTATTTAATATTTATATAAACACAATTAAATATATTTTTACTATAATATATTTGAAAGTCATATTGGTAACAAAGGAGAAATAGTTATTAAAATTAACATACTGTATAAAGTATAACGCTTCTATATCAGAGTAAAATCATGAAATTGTACGCTTAATTTTATGGTGAAATGAAATAAATACGATGAGAAATGAAATAATAATAATTTTATGTATCTTACTTTTCTTAATATAGTATTCTATTTATCGTCTATTGGGATATCAAATTTTGTATGGGCTTTGCCTTTTTTGATCTCCTGTTGAGCAACCTCTTTGACAATGTGCAATGTTTGTATTGTGATATTTTGCTCAATAAAATCATTATTATTATTATTATTATTATGAGTTCTTTTTTTTCTTCTTGTGTAACACCAACACCGGAATCCTACTTGATTCAAGGTGAAGGTGAGAATAATCCAGTACCAATTATATCAGAAACTGCAGATGGTATACAGGAGGGTTCACAAACTAAGCACTTTGCGCACGATGTTAGCTGTGCCAAGAACTGCAGCTTTCTGCATGACACGTAAATGCCTGTGCTCGAGGTTTAACTTTTCTCTTGCTTTTAACCAATCCTTGCTAACCAGACCATTATTATTATTATTATTATTATTAAATAAATTTTTGTGAATTTTGAATTTGAATTTTTAACATTTAAATTTGTTTTATATTTAAAGCCACATATACCACATGAATGCAATTTACGTGACTATTCCAGTTTTTGAAGTCAGGAACTCGCAAAAATTAGCATGGAAATGTTGTGCGCGCGGGTTAAATATATAAGTAAAAAAATTCTGATCACTGCTACGGCGATACATAGTTGTGTGTTTTGAGACAAACTAAAGTTATTTTTGTACCCATCAAGTGTTTTGTGATGTAAATGCTCATGTTTTTATTCCTTTAATTTATTGCTATGCAAACTTAAAATTTTCTGTCTCTACATATAACTTCTAAGCAATCAGTCACCTTGGCATACCTCCATGTTGAACCTTGATTTTATTTAAATACTTTTTTTTTTGAACACAGCTTTGCAGTCATACTCAACATCAAGCCAACCCCGATACAAGAGATAAATCAATAGTCGGCGATCATGACAGCATCTCGCGGTATATTGACAAGACTTTCCCAGGACTTGAAAATAATCCGTCTGTATTGGAGACTTGCATGTATACGGTAGGTAAATATTGCGACAACACGTCTATTAAATTATTATTTAATATTATTATAATCATGTTCCCCAGATGACACCTGATAACGTTAGCATCATAGATCACGTGCCAGGCTGCACAAATCTCGTCTTTGCGTGCGGATTTTCTGGTAATTAAAAAATTAAGACGTTTTAGAACACGTTGAACAAAAAACATGTCTATATAGTATCAACGTTAATTTTGGCCGGAGTCATTGATTTCTAATTTATTTTACATTCACGAAATGTCAGATGCGGGTTTATGACGTCACAGCTCATGCTGGTCCAAGTGCGCGGAAACAAGGAAGCTGTGACGTCATAAACCGCATCTGCAATTCCGTAAATATAAAATAAATTATAAATGACTCCGGCCAAATCAACGTTGATATTTACGTATGTTAGGATATTACACATTATATATGTCACTTTTATAAATTATTATTTAACGTTATAATTTAATTTATACCTCTAAATTATTTCATGCAAGTATAGGACACCAATTTCATATAATTTACAATATATTGAATTTGTTTGTTATAATAATATACATAATATAATAGTTTTATGATGTAATTTTCTTTGTAAGTATTTAAATTTGCAATTAATTACAGTATTTAACGTTTATTATTTATTATATAATGGAGGTTATATCGGTTTAAAAACGGTCTTAAAACACGTAAAATTATATGTCTATATATTTCTCACTTAAATATATATCTCCGGAATCGGTGGAGTAGTCTTCTCAAAAATCCCTCCTCCCCCACAAAAAAAAAAATGCATAAGCGTAATGTTAAATTGAGGTTATCGGTTTATAAGCTAAAAGGGTCCCCTAATTTAACATTACGCTTATGCGGGGACTTGTTTTTTTTTCTCTGATTTTTCAAAATACTGTAATGCACTGATTCCGGAGAAATTTAAATGAGATTAAATAATAGACATGTATTTACGTGTTTTAAGCCATAAAATTTTTTTTTAGAATTTTTTAAACCGACATATAACCTTCATTAGGGGACCCTCAGCTTTCCCCGCGCGCTAAACCGATAAGATTCATTCTACACAAAGAAATTGCAAGAAGACTTACATTTACCCCCGTAAGCTGCGACGCTAACTAACTAGTTAAACCGTAGTTAAGTTGTTATTTTGATTGTTGCAACAATTGAAAAAAGATAACTAAGGTTTAACTAGAGGTTGCAGCTTACAGCCCTTATAGTTATATACGCAAATTTGGTTTTATTTATTATTTATTTGTTGTTATTGATTGTGGACTGCTGAATGTATAAAGTAATGGTGCATGTATTTTTTTTAAATAAAAATACGAATACATATACATATTTTTTAAGTCCCACGAAGACAATTAATGGAGTCTTATCGGTGGGTGCTTTATCACAACATAATATAAAAATATTAGTAAGCATAAAATATAACAATAGAAATTAAACAAAATCAGCACATAACTTCTTCTTTTTTTTTTATCTATATTTCTGTACATTATCTCAGAATAAGGCTGAGGTTTTGCATTTGTGTTACGATGAATTATGTATAAAAGAAATGAATAAAGAGTTTTGAATGTAATTAAAATTCTCATTTTTAAATTTAAAAAATAATATCATTTTTATCGCAAATTAATTACTTTTTTTTATGTACATTTTTGCAGGCACTGGATTTAAGAAAGGTCCCGCAGTAGGCAAGCTGGTTCGAGATTTACTCAACTCAAGTCATGTTCCTCGAGCTTCACCATTCAGTTTAAGTCGCTTCTCTAAATTTAACTCCAAAATGTAATGTTTTCTATATATGCCATACAATATTAATTAATTAAGTAAAATAAGTGTAGAAATATATCAGGCGAATTGATTTGCCATCATCCTGATCCTTCTTTTATCCACAATAAAATTTATCACAATTTTCATACACAAAAATATAAAAGTTTATAATTCTTCAAAATTCAACTAAAACTTATACCTACCAACTTCAATCACTTCACTTTAAAATTCTAATGTTTTATGATCAATGATCAGCATATCATAAGCTTATTGCTATTAGCTTCCTGATTAAAGCTATAAACGGAAAGAAAATCGCACAAACGGTTCGGCAGGAAATCAAGATTGAAAATCAGTCTGCATTTAATCTCCGAACCCAGTACTTAAAGGCGTAGAACACCTCTTGAACAAAAAAAAAAAAAGCTGTGTAATATCCTAACAAACCTGAAAGTCAACTTTGATTTGGCCGGAGTCATTGATTTCTAATTTATTCTCCATTCACAAAATGCCACTGCCGGTCACTGACGTCACACTCGCTTGTTTTACGCGCGCATAAACGGGGCGAGCATTGCTGCTGTTAACAGGATGAATTAGTACCTCAAGTATGCAAGAAAAATAATAACCAAAAAATAGCTAATTTTTCAAAGAAAATGACCAAAAACTACATTTGTCCTATGCTGAGCAATGTTATTCATTGCTCAAGAAGAGCATCGAAAAGCACTCAGAATGACGTTATGCGTACACACCCTATAGGAAATATCGGGTTTTTAAAGATGCCTTTTTACCACAACCCACAACTGCATTTTTTGTTGTTTTATATATCAATTTAACAAGAATAAATATTACGTATTGTTGCGTATACACTTTTTATAAAATGTTATCTTCACAAATTTAATGTAAAGAAATTGTTCATATAAAACGTTATCTATAGTTTATTTTAAATATAAAATATTTACTTGAATGCTGAATTTTTTATAAAGAAATTTCAAATTTGTACATGTAAAATTTTCCTTCATATCTGCTTTTTTTTAAAAAGTATAAAATAAAAAAATATTATTATATTTACGCAAAATGTACTTATGTTTTTTTTAAATAAATAAATGTGTCGGAAATTACAGTTAAAAAAAAAAAAAAAACTTTGAAATTAAAACATCGTTTTCTTATATCTTTGCGGTTCATAAAATTCTGTTATTTTTTTTTTTTTTCCTTATTCGCAGTTCAACAAAAACTAAAAAAATGCTAGCTGACACGACTTTGTGTTCCTGTCTATATACATTTAACATGTTTTCTTATGAGGCAATGAAGCCTAATTCTGTAATTCAAGTTGGAATTATTCCTCAGCGCTAAAATTTTTTTTAGCTTGCCAGTTTGATTGAAATGAAAAATAAAATTTGTAACTAAATCACTTGAAATCCAGAAAAACAAACGCTTTATAGAACCAATTTACAATAAATCACCTATTATTCATAAAATTATTTAATTCATATCACCGAGCTAGTATGGCCGAGTGGTGAAGGCAGCTGACTCGTGTATACTCCTCATCAAGTATAGGTTCGAGCCACTGCTGAGTGCGTACGTCAAGTGTGAGAGCACAACACGTTGCACGATGCATGTTTACATGCATTCCATGATGACGCACAGCATTATTGGGAGGTGCATGATTGATGTGAATGCACTGACCAGCCTGCCTAGATGTTTCCATGGTTTCTAGGCTGTCATGGCAAAAGCCGGGCTGTGTACTTAATTATAGGCCACTGCGGCCCGTGTGTGCTTTTACATTAATTGGAAAGTCCTTACCTGTCGATAAGACAATGTCTTGACTGGGAGTGAAATTATAGGTGTAGCACAATAATACAATATGGCAAAGCAAAGCAAAAAAAAAAACAAAAAAAAATCAATCAATCAATATTCTTAATCTGTAAATAACCTTATATATGATCGAAGCTATTAACAATCTATAATGCTATATTATCAAACGATTAATCAATATTTGATCAATGTAAAATTCGAGGATGACAATTTTGCTGCATGCACATACTGTATATCTCCTGGGGGATGTTGACATGCCAATATTCTCTGACGCCAGAGTCTCAATACGCACAAGACCTAGTAAGTTTCTTTTTTTTTTTTTTTTTTTTTGCTTGCCATATTGTGTTATCGTACTATACACCAATCCCAGTCCCAGTCAAGACATTGTCTTATCGACAAGTAAGGACTTTCCAAATTAATGGTAAAGCACACACGGGCCGGCCACGGCCTAAGTACACAGCCCGACATTCGCCATGACAGCCTAGAGAAACCGTGGAAACATCTAGGCAGGCTGGTCGGTGCAATCACATCAATCATGCACCTCCCGAATACTGTGCGTCGTCATGGAATGCATGTAAACATGCATCGTGCAACGTGTTGTGCTCTCACACTTCACGTACGTACCCAGCAGTGGCTCGAACCTATACTTGGTGAGGAGTGCAGAGTTGCGAGTCAGCTGCCTTCACCACTCGGCCATACCTCCTCGGTTGCGTGGAGAGGATAGTGTAACACTGTATAGGCATTATGCATTTGATGTTAAAGTCGACTCCATGATAGATCACTCAATAACATGGGTAGCATATAGGAAAATAACTCATTTTACCAGTTTAAAACACGTATATACTATTATACAATATTTTTGAGAGCATTGATGTTGTATCTCAAGTGTGAGAAAAATAACATTAAAAAAAATTCAAATATGACATCATGCGGATACACTTTTGGTTGTTTCTCGTATTTCAGCGGCATTCATAAGCTCGTTCTGTAAACTATACACGCAAATATTGAGCCAGTTTTGAAAATGTTCCTTTATTAAAAACAGCTGTTTATGACGTAGTTACCTGTTTACTACGTTTATACATATGGTCGATCATTGTTATTTCTTCTTTTAGAACTTTGAACTTGATAAAAATGAAAGAAACTTCTCAAAAAAAAAAAAAAAAAAAAAGTCCCGTACGAAACATGCGACTCACTTTTATCGGCTCAAAAAACAAAAGATCAATCAATGAATGTGTCTTATATTGTTGGTCAGCCAATCACTGTTAAAGAGATTCACTTTACTTTACAGAACAAGCTATAATACTGCTTCGTTTTTTTCCTCTCGTAGTTTGAATTTTTACATACGTTGGAGACGTGTCATAAATGTGTTGTATTGTTTGCTATTTGTTGTACTGCATATTTAATTCAATTTCCACTTTTAAAATTTTAAAATGAATCAAATTTAATAAATTTATATTAATAATCTTCATTAAAGGAAAAAGAATGTGATGGTAATATTATCACTCTAAAAACTGGTGCATTACTTTAGTAAAGTTACGAATCCTAACTTATTTAAGAAAATCACTTTAACTTAAGAGCTAAACTAAATGCATTTTAGCAAATTATTAAAAATAGTCTATAATTTCAGTTGTTTTAAAAATTTTAAAGCTATTTGACGATAAAATATAGCTATTCTTAATAATTTTCAAAAATGCTTTATTTTAGATACTCGATAATATAATAACTTAAAAGTGAATATCTGAAAAAAAAAAATTGACACGCATTCATTTTTTTTTTCAGCCGAAAAAATAGAGTTGCTTAAAGCATGCATTTTTTTATATACATATATATTTATTAAACATTTGAAAGATGACATTTGAAAGTTCATAGTAACAGAGCTAACTATGGTAACAAAAAAAATTCGGATCCGTGACCATCAGATAAGAGAGAAAATAATTATTAAAATTAACATGAGTTCTTATGGAACTAAAACTTTTAAAAAATATATATAATTTAAAATCTAGCATGGTGACACTTTTTTTTTTTTTTTTTTTTTTTTTTTTTCATTTTTGATGATATCATATGTCTATATCCTAATGTATTACTGATCAAAATTTTAGATTTTTCTTTCTTTACAATTTTTTAGTCAAATCCCGTCTTAAAATTTTTTTTCTCATTTGTTGCAAGGTTGCAAATTTACTTACCACATAAATCAAATTTAAAATGTTAAAAGACGTTTGTCTTTTTTGTCACAGAAAAACTCAACGAACTTTCCTCATATTTTACTTAAAGGAATAGACCATAGGAAAACATAAGCATTATTTATATCACAAAACATTTGATGTGACTTAAATAAATAACATTAGTTTGTCTCAAAACCCAACTGTAGCTCCGTAGCAGTGATCAGAAAATTTCGATTTATGCAACCCACACAACATTTTTATACTAATTTTTGCATGTTTCTGCCGACGTCATAAACATGAATAGTCACGCAAATTTCATACGTTACAGTATTTTCACGCTCTGGGGCTATTTTAACATTCTAGTAAAAATTGACATCAGTTTTGAAGATCCCATTTCTTGTTTATTCATTAAACAGCACATGTTGTTTTATGTGGTCTATGCCTTTAATTTTTTGTTACAGAACTTTTGTTTTTGTAGAAATATTTAGTAATAACATTTTTCTACTATTATGGATGTATGACTATGTAGGTAGTGTTAAAAATAAGCTCAAATAAGATTTTTAAAAAACTATGAGTAGTATATACTGTATTATGTATTATAATAAAATTTTGAGTAGTCATAAAAAAAAAAGTAACATAAAGGAAATCTTATGTGATATAGAAAATTTATTAAACACAATATTTTTCTACAGGCCAGTTTTGCTATTAATCCACGTCAAGTATTTGGAAACATTGATGATAATTTCTGCGTTGGTACTTAATGGTTTTACCAATATACCAAGCAACATCCAGTTGGTGGTAACACTAGTTGCAACTGGACCATTCATGTCTTCCTATAACAAAGTAGCAATAATAACTTTTAATATATTTATTAACGAAATGATATTATGTATACAAAGATAGATAGATAGATAGATAGATCGATAGATAGATAGATAGATAGATAGATAGATAGATAGATAGATAGATAGATAGATAGATAGATAGATAGATAGATAGATAGATAGATAGATAGATAGATAGATAGATAGATAGATAGATAGATAGATAGATAGATAGATAGATAGATAGATAGATAGATAGATAGATAGATAGATAGATAGATAGATAGATAGATAGATAGATAGATAGATAGATAGATAGATAGATAGATAGATAGATAGATAGATAGATAGATAGATAGATAGATAGATAGATAGATAGATAGATAGATAGATAGATAGATAGATAGATAGATAGATAGATAGATAGATAGATAGATAGATAGATAGATAGATAGATAGATAGATAGATAGATAGATAGATAGATAGATAGATAGATAGATAGATAGATAGATAGATAGATAGATAGATAGATAGATAGATAGATAGATAGATAGATAGATAGATAGATAGATAGATAGATAGATAGATAGATAGAGATAGATAGATAGATAGATAGATAGATAGATAGATAGATAGATAGATAGATAGATAGATAGATAGATAGATAGATAGATAGATAGATAGATAGATAGATAGATAGATGCTATCTTACTCAGTTAAATTACTTACTCCTGATATATGAATCACATTTAATTTACTTACTCCTGATATCTTACTTATATATATTTAAATTACTTACTCCTGATATCTTACTCATATTTAAATTAGTTATTCCCAATATATCATTCATATTTAAATTACTTACTCCTGATATCGTACTCATATTTAAATTACTTACTCCTGATATATTACTCATATTTAAATTACTTACTCCTGATATATTACTAATATTTAGATTACTTACTCCTGATATCTTACTCTTATTTAAATTACGTACTCCTGATATATTAACTCATATTTAAATTACTTACTCCTATGATATCTTACTCATATTTAAATTACTTACTCCTGATATCTTACTCATATTTAAATCACTTATTCCTGATATATTACTCATATTTAGATTACTTACTCCTGTTACAAAATGAGATGTTGCATCTGGTCCATAGCAGCTCATAAAAGCTGCGTCAAATTTGGGGTCCGATGAACATTGGAGGGCTATGCCCATAAGTTTGAATATATATTCAAAACGACCCTAAAATTTAAGCAGATATTATGATTAGAGACCGGATTTTTAGGTATAATTTTACGCAAAAAAGGTTGGTAAACTGGTAGAAAAAAAATGCCAAAAACGGCAAAAAAAAAAAATAAAAATAATAAATAAATAAAAAAAATTTTAAATTTCTTAACAAATGAACCAAACATTAAAAAAAATTGTTTCTTATTTTATTAAAACCTTCATTAGTTCAATATTTAACCATTAAAAAAATCACGTGACAAAGTGTTGACGAATGGGATGAAAGTCGGGTTATTTACAGATTTAATTGACTGATAAAGGAACAACTGTTTTGAAGCTGACTATAAGCAATTTCGTGCATATCCGCTTCCGTTTCAACTTACTGCGCATGCGTAGTAAAAGTCGAAATGGAAGCGGATGTGACCGAAATCACTTAGAGTCGGCCTTAAACTGTTGTTCCTTTATTAGTCAATTGAATTTTGATTGAAACTTCTCTGAAAGGGATGAATATCAGCTGTAAAAAATATGTTAAACTGTTTCTACATATTTATGCACTTTGTATGAAACTCGTGAAAAAAGAAATGTGGAATAGTTTGATTTTCCGATTACAGAAGTAGAACCTTACATAAAGGCAAATAACTTTTAGTCTTGGCCAGTACAATTTATGATTTATGTCACATGTTTCGTTAATGCTGTGACTCGATTGTTACTCTATCAGCTCCATATAACATCATATAATACAATACACTCTAAAAAATAGTGCATTACTTTAGCTACGACCTAACTTATTTTAAAAAATCACTTTTAAGTTTTATTCTGAGTAGCTAATAAAATGCATTTTAGCAAGTTAATAATAATAGCTATTTTAACTGAAAATAGCTTAAATAAACTTTAAACAACTTAAAACAGCTATTTTTAATAACTTGCTAAAATGAATTATTTTAGCTACTCGTAATAACTTAAAAGTGATTATCTTAAATAAGCTAGGATTTGTAACTAAAGTAATGCACCATTTTTTAGAGTGTACATATAAAATATGTATACTGTGACGTAGGTTCTAAGTTGCTAAACGGATTTTGCTTTCACCGCGTTAATAATAAAAAAAAATTAGGATCGCGTTTTCGGGAGATTTAATAATATGATGAACACTGTTCAAAAAAACATCGTTGACTATAACACATTAAATCCCTTGTCAACTTACTTTTTTATCATTTAGAATACTAGATTGATAATTACCATACCTTTAATATCCATGATTAGACACCAACACATTGATTTTTTATTTATTTTTGTTTATTTTCCTTTTTGCTGTTATATCACGTATGACGTCACAATGTACCGATGGGGTCGTGATAGGGGTACAGAACTGGAGGGAGGGGCTTAAATTTATCACGTGACCAGAGCGGTGACTGTGATTGGCGGTGGTACATTGTGACGTCAGATACGCGTATATAACCGCAAAAAGGAAAATAAATGAAAATAAATACAAAATCAAAGTGTTGGTGTCTAATTCATGGATAAGGTATGGAAATTATCAGTCTAGTATTCTAAATGATGAAACAGTAACTTGACAAGGGATTTAAGAAATATACAACAAAATATATATTACATTAGCTAGATTGAATGAAAATGCGTATCCTGGATCGGAATCGCTGTATTCTCTTGGTGCTGCGGGCAAGGCAATACTGGATCCAACTGACATCGGACAAACCTACAACATAAGTAAATATATTTTATATTTATGTTAAATTATCATATATATATATTAAAATAATGTTAATTTAATGTAGTTAAGAATAAATTTGAATTAATTGAACGATCATATTTAAATTTAAGTTTTTTTTAATTATTAAAAAAGAGATAGCTAGAGAGAGAGAAAGATTTTTCAAATTACTATAATTATAATTGTTTTATTTATAATATAAATTGATATAATAATAATCTTTTATTAAAGGCGTAGAACACCTTGAACAAAAAGCACGTCTAAAATACCTAAATATATCAACGTTGATTTGGCCTGACTCTTTGATTTCCAATTTATTTGACATTCACAAAATGATAGCTGCAGGTTTATGACGTCATATCTCGCTTGTTTCCACGCGCGTGGACTAGTGAGCTTTGACGTCATAAACCCGCATCTGCCATTTTGTAAATTTAAAATAAATTAGAAATCAATGACCCCGGCCAAATGAACGTTGATATTTAGGTATGTTATAGGATATACTAGACATGTTTTTTGTTCAAGGTGTTTACGCCTTTAACAAATGCTATTTTAACTTAAAATAGCCAAAAATAACTGAAAACAAGTTAAAATAGCTATTGTTAATAATTGTGCTAAAATGCATTATTTTTGCTGCTCATAATAAATAATAACCCATATAAAAGTGTTTATCTCAAATAAGTTAGGATGCATAAATGCACCATTTTTGTTTTAGTGTAAAAGCATCTTTCACGGCGCTTGTGAATAATAATCGCTAGAGAACTTTAACAGAGAAGCGACATCCCCATGTCTTAGGCAGACCAGCAATACTCATTTCGTTAAACTTGGCAACGTTGCAGACGAAATTACTATAGCGTGCTCTCTGATTGATGCCTTGAATCGGCCACTTCTGGCCTCAGATTGGTGCTTCAAAAAGCAACGTTGTAAAGTCAAAACTGTTGAGTGTTAGTGCAGCCTAAAACATGGGGATGTCGCTTTCTCTGTTTAAGTTCTCTAATAATCGCTAACACAAATTGTCTTGAACTATTCCCTTTAATAATAAAGATTGAAAGTTGACTTACTTTCAGCAAAGCAAGTGCGTTGACAATTTCATCGATGTTTTCATGTAAAATTATTTGTTTTACTGGGTACGGCACTGAAGCTGACAAATCTAAAGCATTTTTAACTCCAGTATATATGGTCAGCTCACTTGAAACTGCACTGAAAGTTCATAAATAATTATACTATTTTTAATATTGACATTTTCTTTTTCTAAAAAGATCCAAATTAGTTATAGAAAGACCATTTTTGGAACTTTTCAAACTTTTTAACTTTTTTATAGACGTCATATTATACTGGAATAGTGAACAACATCAATTAATTCTCTCAAAAATATTGTTTAGTATTTTTTAACAGGAAAAATGAGTTATTTTTCTCTACGGTTCATGTTATTTAGTGATTTAACATATATATGGCGTCGACTTTAACATGAATGCATTCAATATAATATTATAATATATATATATATATATATATATATATATATATATATATATATATATATATATATATATATATATATATATATATATATATATATATATATATATATATATATATATATAATATTAAATTATACTAATTTTAACAAGATTTTATATAATTTATAAATGTTTCACTGTGTATTGTGCATATATGTGCATGCTCGGATCGGACTGGCCTTTTTTAAGAGTAAGTCCGCGTTGGCGGAGGTGGCCTCTCCTTGTTTGGAAGCCCCTTTAAGGCCCTAAAAGGGGCGTTAACAGGGTGTTATGCACCTTTCACGGACGTGGCTCCTTGAGTGCCAGCCCAACGCCCGACTGTTGGCGCGATCCTGAGTTTTGGATGACAACAAATAAATAAATAAAAATAAACCAATATACCCAGCCACAGCTCCGCTGTAACAAATGATCCACTGGTTGCTGAGAGTGGCTCCTGCTCCGACATTGCTTGACTGAGAGTTGACTGTCTTAACTATCAGAGCCTGACAAAAACAAAAGTCAAACCAAATATTAAAGTTTCAGTAAATGAGGAAGGTGAATTGAAATTTTTTTGTTGGGTTAATGAGATTTTTGGAAAGAGCTTTTAAATTTTTTGAGACCATATTTTTTCTTAGGACGATTAGAGAATGTGAAGTATTTTTAATTAATTTTTCAAAATCGGCTTAGAAAGCCTGTGACGTCATCAGTCCACTATTTTCTCGGCAACTACTAATCGTTCGAGGTTCAGTAACCAGTTTAATGAAATCAGCTTGTCCTCAGGATTTCAAAAAACTGGCTACTGAACCTTCTACGGTCAATACTTTCCGAAAAAAAAAATGCCCAATTGATGACGATCAAATTACGATCTCAAAATTTTAATTATTAACACGCTGAGAGCAACCGCCGTTTAGCGACTTAGAACCTACGTCACAGCTACAACTTGCTCTCACGCTAGCTTGATGTATAGCGACTTAGAACCTACGTCACAGCTACAACTTGCTCTCACGCTAGCTTGGCGCGAGCAGAAGTTGACCTTGATACTTTTGCTCTCGCCACTTGACATCATATTTTACGTATATAAAATTTTTACGACTTTAGATATGTATTTAAATATTTTATGCAAATTTAAGATAAGAGTAACTCCAGCTGGCGCCAAGCTAGCTTGAGAGCAAGTTGTAGCTGTGACGTAGGTTCTAGGTCACTAAACATCAAGCTAGCGTGAGAGCAAGTTGTAGCTGTGACGTAGGTTCTAAGTCACTAAACATCAAGCTAGCGTGAGAGCAAGTTGTAGCTGTGACGTAGGTTCTAAGTCACTAAACATCAAGCTAGCGTGTGAGAGCAAGTTGTAGGTGTGACGTAGGTTCTAAGTCACTAAACATCAAGCTAACGTGAGAGCAAGTTGTAGCTGTGACGTAGGTTCTAAGTCGCTAAACATCAAGCTAACGTGAGAGCAAGTTGTAGCTGTGACGTAGGTTCTAAGTCGCTAAACGTCAAGCTAGCGTGAGGGCAAGTTGTAGCTGTGACGTAGGTTCTAAGTCGCTAAACATCAAGCTAGCGTGAGAGCAAGTTGTAGCTGTGACGTAGGTTCTAAGTCACTAAACATCAAGCTAGTGTGAGAGCAAGTTGTAGCTGTGACGTAGGTTCTAAGTCACTAAACATCAAGCTAGTGTGAGAGCAAGTTGTAGCTGTGACGTAGGTTCTAAGTCACTAAACATCAAGCTAGTGTGAGAGCAAGTTTGTAGCTGTGACGTAGGTTCTAAGTCGCTAAACATCAAGCTAGCGTGAGAGCAAGTTGTAGCTGTGACGCTCTGTGACTTAGGTTCTAATTGTAAGTCGCTAAATAATGGCGGTTGCTCTCAGCACGTTAATAATTAATTAAATTTTAAGATCGTGATTTCGGGAGGTTTAATAACACACGATGATCGCTATATTGAAAAAGCCATTGTTGACTACCAATTTAAGGTACAAAAACGAGCTATGTCGAGTTGAGCCCGTGAAGGACTCGTGTTAAAAAAAAGCCTGTACAGGAAAAATATTACTTCACTCTAAAAAATGGTGCATTACTTTAGTTACGAATCCTAACTTATTTAAGATAATAACTTTTAAGTTATTATCGGTAGCTAAAATAATGCATTTTTTAGCAAGTTATTAAAAAATATCTAATTTAAGTTGTTTTAAGTTTATTTAAGTTATTTTTTAAGTTAAAATAGCTATTATTAATAATTTGCTAAAATGCATTATTTTAGCTGCTCATAATAACTTAAAAGTGATTATCTTAAATAAGTTAGTGTTACTAAAATAATGCACCAATTTTTAGAGTGTTTATATACTTACTACATACGGGACAACAACTAATGGCGCCGGGTAGCTGCCTACAAAACGTGTGTCAGTTACTGGAAGTTTAAAAAGAAAAATCTTATGTAAAAGCCACTCTTAAAAGAATAGACCAGAAGAAAACAAAAGCATTTACATCACAAAACACTTAATGATCGAGACTTACATAAATAACTTTAGTTTGTCTCAAAAACTAATAGAGAACTTTAACAGAGAAGTGACATCCCAAATAGTTAGGCAGACCCGCAACACTCATTTCTTTAAAATTGGCATCGATGCAGACGAAATTACTATAGCGCGCTCTCTCATTGGCTCCTTGATTTGGTCACTTCTTGCCTCTGATTGGTGCTTCATAACGCAACGTTGCCAAGTCAAAATTGTGGAATGTTGCAGTCTGCCTAAAACTTTGGGATGTCGCTTCTCTGTTAAAGTTCTCTAAAACTAACAGACTGTAGCTCTATCTACTGATCAAAAAATTTATATTTATGCAACCCGCATAACATTTTTTTTTTTTTTTTACTAATTTTTGCATGATTCTGACGTCATAAACAAGATACTACATACAAGATAGCGACACCAACTGGTCCCATGTAAATTTTAGCGACATTGTGATTGGTCAATATTGATCACGTGACCTTCAACTCGGGCGCTGATTGGCTTAGAGGCTCATTTTGAATTTCGCGGCGGCCCAATTTGGTCGAGCGTGTCCTTATCTTGTATGTAGTATCTTGGTCATAAACATAAAAATTCACAAAAATTGCATACTTTACAGTATTTTCACGCTCTCTCGTGGGGCTATACAGTACATTAACATTCTGGTAAAAATAGTTATCAGTTTTGAACATCCCATTTCGTGTTTATATAATATTCATTAATATAAAGCACATGTCGTTTTATG
>OX439135.1:24640549-24705549 GCA_949318235.1 Ecdyonurus torrentis
GAAAGAAAAAAAAAAAGAAAAAAAAAAAAAAAAAAAAAAAGACAGAAAAAAAAAATCTACACAAAAAATACATAAAAATGTATTTAAATATAATACAAAATGATTACAATGAAAGACTTAAAGTTAAAAATTACTAAAACAGAAAAATCAAACTATAGGCCAAATCATAGATTTATTAAGAAAATAATTTAAAGATTTAGCTCGAAAATGTAACTGTTGCAATTTTACTACTTATGCTACAAATTTTCTGTGAAAAATAAAAATTAGAAATTTATCCCTAAACTCAAAATGTCCAGAAATAAAAAACATATAACATTGAAAACGTAGGTTCTTGTTCTCCTGACTAAACGTTACTTTTGTAAACATTAGGAGTCTCGTGTTGCAAATTAAAAAAAAAAAAAAACAAACTATTGTTATTTATTTACATAGGTGTCAAAACATTTAAATATTTATCAATATTATATATAGAAATTTAAACTAATAAAAAGAAAGCTCTTATACACTCTGGCCAAAACAAGGTCGTTCCCGCCAAAAGCTGTATCCGCGGTGCTAAACTGCTAAACCAATCAGAGAGCGTGTTATAAACCTACTAGCCAATCACAGTTGACGTTACATAGTTAATTATACTGTATCCGCTCGAACTAGTATTGGGAGAAGTGTATGCAATTGCAGTTTGTATATATTTAGATCAATTTATTGAATTTATTTTGTAATATTTTGAGTAGTTAAAAAGAAATTAATAACTGCAAAAATTGTAAGTTTTTAATTTTTGGTTGTATCTATAAAATTTATCCTACAGAGTTGAATACGTAGATTCTGGTTCTCGTGACTAAACGGTAGTTTAGAAAACATTTTGAATCCTGTGTAGCAAATTAAAAAAAAAAAAAAAAATATCTATAGACATACTGAATTGTTAAAAAATTTAAATATTTAATAATATCAAATATAGAAATGTAAGATAGTAAAAAGAAAGCTCTTATATGCCACTACAGTTATTGTATATTTAGAAAAATTTATCGAATTTATTTTGAAATGTTTTGAGTTTTTGAAAAGAAATTCATAACTGCAAAAATTGAAACATTTTTGTTTGTGGTTATATCTATCTATACAATATATTCCACAGGGTTGAAAACGTAGGTTCTTGTTCTCCTAACCCTAACTAATTGTAAGTTTACATAGTTCACATTATGGATCTTGTATTGCAAATTTAAAAAAAAAAAAAAAAAAAAATTATATACATACTGAATTGAATTGACAGAAAATTTAAATATTTAACAATGTAAGATAGTAAAAAGAATGCTTTTATATGCCACTACAGTTTGTGTATATTTAGATCAATTTATCGAATTTATTTTGTAATGTTTGGAGTTTTTGAAAAGAAATTAATATCTGCAAAATTTACAACTTTTTGTTTTGCGGTTGTATCTATTAAATTTATTCTACAGAGTTGAAAACATAGCTTCTTGTTCTCGTGAATAAACGCTAGTTTATTACTTATTATGTTATTATGAATCTTATGTTGCAAATATTAAAAAAATAATAATAATAATAATAAATAAAAACTATTTTTATATACATATATAGGTGTCAATACATTTAAATATTTAACAATATTAAATATAGAAATAAAAGATAGTAAAAAGAAAGTTCTTATATGCCACTACAGTTTGTGAATATTTAGATCAATTTATCGAATTTATTTTATAATGTTTTGAGTTTTTGAAAAGAAATTCATAACTGCAAAAATTGAAACATTTTTTTTTGTGGTTGTATCTATACAATATATGCCAGAGTTGAAAACGTAGGTTCTTGTTCTCGTGAATAAACGCTAGTTTAGTACACATTATGAATCTTGTGTTGCAAATTACAAAAAAAAAAATAATAAAATAAAAAAATCTATATACATACTGAATATAAATTTAAATATTTAATAATATCAAATATAGAAATGTAAGATAGTAAAAAGAAAGCTCTTATATGCCACTACAGTTTGTGCATATTTATATCAATTTATCGAATTTATTTTGTACGGTTTTGAGTTTTTGAAAAGAAAATTTTTTTTCTGCAAAAATTGCAAGTTTTTATTTTGTGGTTGTATCTATAAAAATGAATCTACATTTTTGAAAACGTAGGTTCTTGTTCTCGTGACTAAGCGGTGTTTTTGTACACATTTGGAGTCTCGATTTGAAAAAAAAAAAAATGAAAAAAAATACTATTTTAATATACATAATTAATTGACAAAAACTTTAAATATTTAACAATATCAAATATAGAAATAAAAGATAGTAAAAAGAAAGCTCTTATAAGCCACTACAGTTTCAGCATATTTAGATTAATTTACTGAATTTTTTTCTAATGTTTTGAGTTGTTCAAAACCAATTAAACCGAACTGATATGGCCGAGTGGTGAAGGCAGCTGACTCGCAACTCTGTACTCCTCACCGAGTATAGGTTCGAGCCACTGCTGGGTGCGTACGTTAAGTGTGAGAGCACAACACGTCGCATGTTTACATACATTCCATGACGACGCACAGTATTCGTGGAGTTGCATGATCGATGTTATTGTACCGACCAGCCTGCTGAGACGTTTCCACGGTTTCTCTAGGCTCTCATGGTGAATGCTGGGCTGTGTAATTTGGCCGTGGCCGGTCCGTCTGTGCTTTTCCATTAATTGGAAAGTCCTTACCTGTCGATAAGACAATGTCTTGACTGGGAATGGGATTGGTGTATAGCACAATAACACAATATGGAAAGCAAAAAAAAAAAAAAAAAAAAAAAAAAGTTTACTCCATAAATAAGCCTTAAATAACATAAGGCACATTTTTCCAGTTTAAAAATAGTAAAAGCAAATTTTTATATTAAGTATACGAGAAAAACAGCAATGCAAAAACTTTTCCTATTTGTAGAAATATAAATAATATTTCTCATTAGTGCACAGTGCACTATTATATTAACTGAAGAAATCCACAGAAATAAAACAATGAACATCAATTTATAATTAAAATATATTTTATTAAACAGAAAATTAAAAGGAAAAATAAAACACACATAATCTACAAATTATAAAAAAAAATAAAAAATAAATAAAATGAAAAGAAGTAAACCAATTGACATTATTTATAATTTTTGAATTGCACAATAAAGACATATATTTTTATTATTTCTTTCTGTTTTTTTTTTGTTTTTTTTACATAGAAACAAATTGACACAGTGTACCAGTTATATATTGACAGTTAATAACATTATTAACAATTTTATTCAATACAGGTTACTAGTGAGCAAGCAAATTTACAGAGTGGTAAAATCAGAAGAGGGCATTTGTCATTTCTTAAAGTAGATTTTTTTTTTTTTTTTTTTTTTTTTTGGTTCTTGCATGGTGAAAAAAAGAACTTTAATGAATGCAACAATAAAGCAATGTAAATAATAAAGCAATAATACATTGCATCGCGAGATTATGTTTTACATTTTGTACAATTATTTTAATTCTTTTTTATTTTTTTATTTCTTTATTTTTTTCTTTTAAAAGTTGAAATTTTGAAATTTGAGACATTGATGTGGCATCAGTGAGAGAGAGAGAGTGAGAGAGAGAGAGAGAGAGAGAGAGAGAGAGAGAGAGAGAGAGAGAGAGAGAGAGAGAGAGAGAGAGAGAGAGAGAGAGAGAGAGAGATGCGTAATATCACAGAGGTATATTTGCATTACAATTATAAATATTTTTATATCTCATGGTGATATAATACGCAGAAAGGGTCAGAAAATTTCTGATATTTTATACCTTCATCAGTCCAAGCATACGCAATACAGTTAAAAAATAGAATGAACGGAGATAAATATATTATAGATAAAAATTACTCATCGATCTTTTCTCGTCAAGATGAAGCTACTACACTTTACAAAATTACAAATAATGACCTATTTACACTTTACAAATTTGCGGCTACCTGGAGTTTCACACACCTGTCTGTATGCAGAAGCTCCAGGTAGCCTCAACTTTGTAAATTGTAGATCGTTCATTCATTGGAAATTTGTCAATTGTAGAAGCTTCATCTTGACGTAAAAAGATCGTCATGTTATTACCAAGTAACACCATTTGTTCTCTAAAATATAGTTAAATATTTCTAGTTTAATGCAGCGTATAAATGACATTCTTTAGTTTCCGTGTCCACAGACTAACCATCATCCTCATTATGTTGCTCAAAATCAATATTCTTTTAATTATAATAATTATAAAAATACAGTGCATTTACCAGACCATCTAGCAGATCTATATATCATGATATAAATATATTTAGAACATACATATAAGATTATGTATATCCCACATATATATCAGCATAAAATAAAACATTTTTATAGATAAATTATTTTTATTTTAGAAGTATAAACGTCATACATTTCAGTAACACTGAATACGGATTGGTTCTCTTTCTTCTTAGTAGATATCTAATCTTTGCCAGCATTGACATTTAAAATATTTTAAATACAAATTAAGGGAGTAGGGTACCGACCTTATATCTCAAAAACTAGAAGTGTTTTAGGTCTAAATTTGGTGTCATTGTGTAGCTAAGGGTCACACCTAGCCATGATAAATATTTCAAAAAGTTTGACTATCCCGAAAAAAAGAAAAAAATTAAAATTAACATTGGGCCTTATGGGCTTAAAATTTCAAAAAATAATATAAAATTAATTTGCACGGTGACCCCCCATTTTTTTTTATATATTTACAATTGTCTCAAGCTGAAGTATCATTGTGCAAAAGTTCAGATTTTTTTACCAAAAAATTTTTGAGTCTATTGACCGATGTCGGTACCCTACTCCCTTAAAGACGTAGAACACCTTGAACAAAAAACTTGCCTAATATCCTAACATACCCAAATATCAACATTATTTTGGCCGGAGTCATTGATTTCTAATTTATTTTCCATTTACAAAATAAATTAAAAATCAATGACTCCGGCCAAAATAATGTTGATATTTGGGTATGTTAGGATATTAGGCAAGTTTTTTGTTCAAGGTGTTCTACGTCTTTAACTAGAAATTAGAAACATTCGAGCAGTAAATTTCTAATAAAATACACAGTTTATATGTATATTGTAATATGTAATAAATAAAACA
Organism: Ecdyonurus torrentis; assembly: GCA_949318235.1. Lineage (NCBI taxonomy): Eukaryota > Metazoa > Arthropoda > Insecta > Ephemeroptera > Heptageniidae > Ecdyonurus > Ecdyonurus torrentis. The sequence continues at coordinate 24,645,661 of OX439135.1, forward strand.
TTAAATATCCAGTTTAATTATAAAAGATCGAATATAAATATTTTAAATCTACGGTATTAATCAGACATGGGCATGAGCGTCTTGTTTGAGCGACGCTCGCGTGAGCGCGCTCAAAAATTTAGAGCGGAGCGGGAGCGTCGCTCAATAATTAAAGTCGCGAGCGTGAGCGCGAGTGCGATCAAAATACTGTGAGCGGAGCGACTTGAGCGTCACTCAATTTTTTCTTTGAAGAATAGAAAATGAGGAACTAAAAATGAAGTTAATTCAGTGGTCATTTTATGAACTATCAAAATATTGCAGATTAAACCTCTAATGCACCTTCTACTAGTTACAATTGCAGTATACGACAATTCTAACAATTACTAATCACCACAAATAGGTCTAGCTATATAGACACACCCACTTTTTAAAGACTTGCATGAGCGACATAAGAGCGCACTCAAAAAATTCACGATCGTGAGCGTGAGCACGCTCATATGAGAATTTGCGAGCGCGAAGCGCGAGCGCGATCAATTACGTGATCGCGAGCGCGGAGCGCGAGCGTGCTCATTTTTAAAGAGCGCTGGCCATGTCTGGTATTAATGACAGAAGAAAATTCGTTATTTTGTTTCTTTGAAACATGGAACAGTAATAATCCATATATTCTTACAATTTGCTATATGTAGCGTTTACGTTAAAATCTATAGTTTTTAACAAGAACATGAATACTTAATAAATCTATGATTGTAATTATACAAGAAGAAAATTCGTTATTTTTTTTGTTTGAAACATTCAAACTGAATTCATACTTTATACCTATATTTTATTATTTATCGGTAATATAACACGATAAATTTTTTCTTCTTTTATATTTCATATAAATGAAACAATTGAGTCAGTTTCGTGTTTTAAAAGACAGCAGATTGTTAATAGAAAATATTTATGATATTTTACATTGCGTTATAAAATAATAATATAAAATACATTTAATAATTATTACAATCAGACCACATGCATTATGACGTATAGAAGTCATTTTCTAGAAGACATATAGAAGACGTATAGAAGACAGTTTTCTTACTGCGGTAAGAAAATTATGTTCTGACACAAAAAACAGACATATATATTGTTGGTTTTCTGAGAGCCGCACAAAAACGTCATTAAAATTTAAGGGTTGTATTCAGATGTCTTGCATCTCAAAATCTAAAAAAATAAAAATAATAATAATAATAATGACAGAAAAAAAAATGCAAACTTTATGGTGACATTTGAAAGTTAACAGTAGCAGCTACCTATGATAAAATTTTCAGAATCTGTGACCATCAGATAAAAATGAAAATAATTATTAACATAGGCTCTTATGGGATTAAAACATCAAAAAATCTTAATTTAAAATCTAGAATGGTGACCCCTTAATTTTTTTTACATTTTTGAAGATACCTTATCCTAATGTATCACTGTGCAAAATTTCAGATTTTTTTTTTTTTTTTTAATTTTTTTATTTACAATTTTTTAGTCAAATCCCGCAGTACCTGATTTCCCGTCTTAAATGAAATAACCTTTTTTTTAAAGTCTTAATTATTTATTTTACCTAAAACTAAATTTATAATAAAAATTACAAAAATATCAGAAGTCGTTATCGTTGATGATCACACTTAAATATGTTTAATTTTGTGGTAAAAAATTTAAAACATTGATGATAAACATCAAATCAATTAACTCCTATAATCTCTGTTTCACTATCAAGTAAATTTATTAAGACGTTTAAGTAGTTTTTAAACACTTGATTTATTTACTCACATAATAAAAATTATTTGTCAACATCTATCATCAGTGCCTTAATAATAATATTTATGCAGTTTTAGTATTAAACTTATTACTTGCTTTTAAAACTATCTGTGCCATTAATTCAATCTTATAGAAGACACAAAATATTTCATATACATTAAAGAGTAAGTTCAGGGGTTACAAGATGGCTTTTCCAATGTTAGATAATGAGAAGAACTGTTCATATAAACTCACATATTATGATGACCCGAAGACCTTCTGTAGCCACGTAAACTCGTGATCATTAGAGTATTCAATTATAATACACAAAATAATAACGAAATAATATGAAAGAACACAACTAGACGAGAGAAATTACATTTAATATTAAATGTTTATATAAAGACGTTATTACGTGAAAATATGATTGCCGTACATCAAAATCCTTGAAAGCATTTTTAAACTTTTTAAAACTTCATAAATAATGAATAATTTTTAAATTATAATATATCGATGTTAACCCGTCGATAAAAATTGAAATAAAATCTCATATTTCTTTACAATTAGCAGTAGGGTGTATGCACATGACGTCATATTTATTGCGCTTGGAGGCCATACTGGAGTAGTGCATAACATTGCTAAGCATAGGACAAACTTTGTTTAAGCCAATTTTCTTTATGAAATCTGTTAATTTTTTGTAATTGTTATTTTTCTCACATACTTGAGATACTAATTCAACATATTTACAGCAACAATGCTCTCAAAAATATGGCATATAGTGTTATTTTTAAACTGTCAAAATGAGTTATTTTCCTATGCCACCCATATTATTGAGTTATCCAACATGGCGTTGACTTTAATATGAATGCATACACCTTTCTCATGTGACTACTTTGACGCGAGGATTCTGAATATCCCCTTATTTTTGCGCTAAAGTGAAAAACGCGGGGGGTCCCTGGGCGCGTCCAGTGCCCGATTTTCAGAGCGATCTGCCGATACCAAAAAAATCGCAAGCGTTTTCCGCGATAGGTGAATGATAACGTATATCATATAGATTTATTTATGCTATATAAAAGACATAAATGCAGCATAAATAACATAACTCCTTACTCTAGTGTACATGGCAATGTATAGAACATAATTAAAACTTGTATTTTTATTTACAAGTAGTAAACATGTTATAAAATTAATAAATTATATAAAATAAATTTATTTATGCTAAATAAATGCAGCATAATTCACATAGTTTATTCCCTTCGGGCTAAGTATATAGAACGGCGGAGTAAACTTGTATTTTTATTTAGAAGTACTAGACGTTTTATGATACAAGTATAATAAATTATATAAAATAAATTTATTTATGCTATACATAAATGCAGCATAAATATACGTAGTTCATTCCTTCTGTGTATATTATGGCAATATAGAACGTATATAATTAAAATTTATACATTTATATTTAGAAGTAGTAGACATATAATGTAAATTTTAAAATAAGTTTATTTATGCTATACTGTACATAAATAAAGCATCAATTACATAATTTATTCCCTATAGAAATATACTCGTACAACGTGCGAAATAAAATCGTATTTTTATAAGACGTGTTATAATAGAATGATGAATTATGTGACAATGTAACTTTATTTTTATGCTACATGGCATAAACGAAACATAAATTACGCAATTTCTTTCTTTCGCGAATATACACGCGTGTATATTATAGAAATAGAAAGTAAAATAACATCTTAGAGTTTTCTTTACAAATAGTAGACGTATTATAATAAAAATATAATTTATCTAAAATAAATATATTTATCCTAAATTTGACATAAATGCAGCATAAACTACGAGATTTTTCTTACTTACTACATGTATATGATAAATAGAAATATAGAACGAAATAAAAATAATATTTTTATTTATAGGGTGTGTAGTGTACGCATGACGTCATTCTGAATGCTTTTCGATGCTCTTCTTGAGCAATGAATAACATTGCTCAGCATAGGACAAACGTAGTTTTTGGCTATTTTCTTTGAAAAATTAGCTATTTTTTTGTTATTATTATTTTTCTTACATACTTGAGGTACTAATTCAACCTGTTAACAACATCAATGCACTCAAAAATATTGTGAAGTATTTTTAAACTGGAAAAATGTGCCATTTTCCTATACATGGCCCATGTTATTTAGTACTCACTTATGACGTCGACTTTAACAAGAATGACACCACCCTATAGATAGAAGACTTGTTATATTAGAATGATAATTTTTATGTACTAAATTTGTTTATGCTATATATATATATATATATATATATATATATATATATATATATATATATATATATATATATATATATATATATATATATATATATATATATATATATATGCAGCATAAATTAAGTAATTTCGTAATTACGTGTATAATATAAAAATAGAGAGTGAAATAATATTCTGAACATTATTGCTAAATAGAAGACATGTTGTAATAAAAAGATAAATTATTAAAAACAAATATATTTATGCTATGCTATATACACACAGCATAAATTACTTCGTTTATTCATCTGTACATATAGAAATATAGAACGGAATAAATTCTTATTTTTATTTATATAATAGTAGAGTAGAGACGTGTAAAAGAATATGAAATTGTACAATTTTATTTATGCTATATATAAATGAAGCATAAATTACGCAGTTGATTCCATCTGTGGAATTATATAGAAATATATAACGTATGGAATAAAATCTAAGACGTGATAATATAAATAATTTATGCTATATGGCATAAATGCAGGATAAATTATTTTATTTCTTTCTTTCGTGAATAAATTCTTATAGAAATACAGAGTGGAATAAAATCTTAAGATTTTATATTTATACAAATAGTAGACGTGTTATAATAAAAATATAATTTATATAAAATAAATATATTTATGCTATATTTGACATAAATGCAGCATAAACTACGAGATTTTCTTACTTACTACATGTATATGATATAGAAATATAGAACGAAATAAAAATCATATTTTTATTTATAGCAGAGTTATCATATTAGAAAGATAATTTGTATGTACTAAATTTATTTATACTATACGTATATGCAGCATAAATTACGTAATTATGTGTATATTATAGAAATAGAGAGCGAAATGATTCTGTGAAATGATGTGCTCATGACGTCATTCTGAATGCTTTTCGATGCTCTTCTTGAGCGGAGAATAACATTGCTCAGCATAGGACAAACCTAGTTTTTGGCTATTTTCTTTACAAAATTAACTTTATTATTATTATTATTCGTACATACTTGAAAAACTAATTCAACGTCTGTTAACAGCATCAATGCTTTGCGAAATATTTTTAAACTGGCAAAATGTGCCATTTTCCTATACTGGCCAATGTTATTTAGTACTCACTCATGACGTCGACTTTAACATGAATGAAGCCACCCTATATCTAAGCTTATTTTAATGAAGATTTTTTTGTTTCTTAAGTATATTGAAATATAAAATGTATTGAAATCTCAGCGTATCTTTAGAAATAGAAGATATATTATAGACCAGTTGCACTCATATTTAAGAGCCGCCATATTGTTGGTCAGGAATACATAGGCCAGCATAGGAAAAATGTTATTATTATTTTTTTATAGCAAAAAAACTTCAAAACTCAATGAAAGCCTTATTTGTAGCTTTTAATAAGCTCGAAGAATATGAGAAAAATTTGTTCAGTTGAAATAAACTCTTTTTATGTGAAAAATTAGGAGAAATGATGTTTCCCCTATGCTGGACAATGTAGTAGGCACCACAAACATGGCGACAAAGTGCTAGGGGTTTATACTGTACTGTACGAATAATAGACACATAAAAACTGACATTATTTGATTATTGTGCAGTTAGAAGATATACAAGAATTGATATATGACTGCTAGGTTCGTTGTGTGCAAACCTTATGATATCGCAGCATATAACATTTTACCTCTCTACCGTGGTCTCAAAATATTTTCAACTACATTGAAATTTAAAATATTATTACAACTTCTTTAGTTTTTAATTTTACTTTTACATAAAAAGAATAATTGTAACAATTTATTTTTGTTACAATTACAATGATAATATCTCGGCTTACGCTGAATCAATCAATGTATGTATATCATTTAGATTAAAGGAATAGACCAGAGAAAAAACAAAAGCATTTATATTAAAAAACACTTAATGGGATTTACATAAATAACTTTAGTTTGTCTCAAAAACCAACCCGTAGCAGTGATCAGAAAATTCAATTTATGCAACCCACACAACATTTTCATACTAATTTTTGCATGTTTCTGACGTCATAAACATTAATTTTCACGCAAATTGAATACTTTACAGTATTTTTACGCTCTCTCGTGGGGCTACATTAACATTGTGGTAAAATTTGTCATGAGTTTTAAAGATCCCATTTTGTGTTTATTCATTAAAAAGCACATGTTGTTTTATGTGGTCTATGGCTTTAATATATATTTAATAATTAATCAATCAATATGGCAGTCATGTTCTGAAGAAGTAACCAGCAAATATCTCGCCGTGTATTTGCTGCTATATCATATATTTCAATATACTTCTTGAATTAACTATTGACTTATTTCAGTAAGTCTTATTGTTTCGCACACAAGGCGAAATTATTCGTAAATTAGGACGTATTCGTTACATACATCTAAATTGACAATTAACATGAATTTTAACAATTAAAAACAAAACAATTAAAACCTTAAATATATTTCTATTAGAAGACTGTATAAATAATTGTAAATCATTGCATAAAAGCAGTACATACCAATAAACGCACTCAGACATGCGCTTTGAAGCATAATAAACACATTAAAGTTTGAATTAAATTTATAATTTTTTTAATACATAAATAATAATAAAAAATATAACGTATTAATTATTTCAATTAATTTATAAACAAATATAAACAAAAAAATTATTTATTATATTTAACTATATTTTTTATTTGTTTTTATCGAAACAAATAATTTTTAGCGTTCAATTTAATTATTAAAAACATTTTGTTTTATAAAATATAAACACTTGCAGACGTAAATAGAGTATTTAAATACATTATTATTTTATTTTGAGACCAAAATAATAACATACCTATAGAGTATTTGTATATAAATACCTGTATTTAAATATAAATACCTGTATTTAAATATATATATAAATAAAAAATAAAAACACTAACTTCAAGACGTAAATAAAAGAGGAATACAAAGTCAATATTTTGAGACCAAAATATTGACTTTGCTGACATTATTTGTAAATAATATCTATATAAATTTATGGCGAAATATTTAAGTCGTTAATATAAAATAAAGTAATTGCAAACCATAATTTGTCTTAGAAATATAATAGAGATGGCAAATTCAGATTATATCTTTCTATCCGCATAACGGATAAAAGCTAATTCATGGATCATTTAATTCGGATTTCATAGACATAACAACTTTATCTGACTTTGCATTATCTGTATTATACCTATGTGAGTACGACACCAACGTTTAACATTCAATTTTAAACGTAATTACAAACACAACTCTAATTAAATAAATTTAATTTATTTATTTTTGTCCATGTTAAAATTCCTTATATCTAAATATCATATTATAATATTATTGATAAATCTGATAATTATTATTATAATAATATGATACAGTGGTTTATGATATGATTTAGAATTTTGGTAACACAAATTATCATAATACGTGACTTGTAAACTTGATTTTAAAAAATATGACAACAATTCGTAGGAAAAAAAAAAACTTTTAAATTATATAATACACATTTTAGATATATAACAAAGACTGTAAAAAAAAGAAATATAATTATATCAGAGAGAGAGAGAGAGAGAGAGAGAGAGACTCTACTGAAATTCGCTTAGTAAGACAGGAGTGCACAAATTTAAATTATTAAAAAGTTAATGTTTTTTTTTTAACGTTGAAAAAACTCCTAAGTTAAAAACGTAAAACAAAATTGAAATAATTTTCCCTACACATGAAGCCACTAAATACAAAATGTACATAACATATTGCCCATGTCTATTTTTACCACTCTATAAAATAAACAATAGATAAATAAATTTCATTACTTAACTTATGTCGCCAGAATTCACAAGATGCGATGTCAATTTTCTGGGGTTGTACACAAAAGTGGGGAAAATAAAACATATTACAAGTGTAGCATGTATGCAAAAACTGTATTAGGGGTTTGAAGCTAACAAAAATAGCAAAAAAAAAAAAAAAACTTATTTCATTATTAAAATTGACAAAACTTAAATGATTGATTAAATCCTTTTAATTTATTAAATCATTTATTTTAATAGTTTTTTTTAGCTATCTTGTTCATAATTTTTAATATTTTTACAACATAAATAGTTCAGTTTTTTTCACTATAAAAGAGAAAGAAGGGTATATTTGTATACTTTCTAATTAACACTTAAAGTGGGAATAAAACTCTACACTTGAATAAATTGGACGAGTAATTTTCATTGATGAATAGATCGTTCAGCACCTGGGAACCGACGTGCAAAAATATAGCGAACTTTAATATTGTTTAATTAACATTACTTAGTACTTGCATTGCATTGTTATATATATAAAAAAAATATATATATAATATTAAAAAAATACATATATTAACTATAAAAATATTTAGTATTTTTATTATTAATAATAGCTTTTATTTATTATTTTTTAAAAAAATGTATAATTGGCTTATTATTTAAAATTATTAAATATAATTTATTTATTATATTCATATATTTTTACTTACCGTGTGTTGTATGTGTATTATGTAGCAGTGAGGACGATGGGCAGGAAGCAAGAGGTCAATTCAACTAACAAAAATAAATAAATAAATAAATAAAAAAAATCGAAACATACGTACAACTAAGAAATTGCGAAGAAATTGCGGCTGAAAAAATAATGGTTCATGAGTACTATTATTTGTTATTGTTTTAATCAGCAAGAAAGTGACAATTTTCCTATGCTTGTCAATGTTATTTACTGCTCAAGTATGGCGTTGAAGCGCAAGCTTGAATCATTGACTCAAGAAATTGAATCTTATTTTCCAATATTTTCCAATGTTTCCAGAGTGCCTCTGTCCTTTGGATCACTCAATAACATGGGCAGCATAGGAAAATACAAATTTTACCATGTTTAAAAATACTATATGCAATATTTTTGAAAGCATTGATGTTGTTAATGGCTTGAATTTCGCAAGTATGTAAGAAATATAATAATATAAAAAATTTGACCGATTTCACAAAGAAAATTGACAAAAACAATTCCTATGCTGAGCACTAATAATCCGGTATGGCCTCCAAGTGCATTAAATATGACATCATGCGCATACACCCTATACTAGGGGACATTACATAACAACAATTAGTTACCTTGATTAGCTTGCAAGTCTGGATAAACTGGCACACGCATTGTTTCAAATAATCCAGGCATACGTTGACCTCGTGTGGCCGGCTCATCACGCGCTCCTTAAACATAAAATAACGGTTAACCTCAGTCCTGGAACAAACCCTTTTTTCAAAAAAAAAAAAAAAAAAAATCGTTAGATATTATTGTTATTATTATTTTTTTTTGAGCAGCGTACCGACCTTATATCTCAAAAACTAGAAGTGTTTTGAGTCTAAATTTGGTGTCATTGTGTAGCTAAGAGTCACACCTAACCGTGATAAAAATTTCATGATATTTGACCTTCCCAAAAAAAAAAAAAAAAAAAAAAAAAAATATTATTGAAATTAACATTTGTCCTTATGGGCTTAAAATTTCAAAAAATCATATAAAATTAATTTGCACGGTGACCCCCTACAAATTATTATATATTTGAAATTGTCTCAAGCTGAAGTATCATTGAGCAAAATTTATTTATTTATTTTTTGTTTTTTATTTATTTTTTTGACTAGAAAAGTTTAAGTCTAATGGCCGACGTCGGTACTATACCTATATACTCTCTTAATCTCATTTTTACAAAATAGAAGTTCGAGTATAATTTCTTCATAATTCCCATACAATTCTCACAATTAACCATTTTTATTTGCCTTTATTTGATTTTATTTTGTAAATTTATTTATTTAATAAGAAAATACAACTATTATAAATGATCAGTTATTTTGCTACAAAAAAAAGGAAAAAAAAAAGAAGTAAAAAATTTTATTAATAATAAATATGTGTTTTGAAAATTAATATTTTGTTCACAATAATAATTTACTATAATTATATTTGTATGCATTATATTATATAAAATATATTTATTTATATTATTATATTATTTTTATATATTTATTTATTTAATTACTTTAAACAATCACTAAATAGCCGCATAAAAGCTGAATGTCACTTTGGCATCCCATTTGAAAATTGGAAACAGTTGTGAATGTCGTCAGTAAGATAGTAAATTATATCCAATAATAATTACATAATGGTTAATTCCTGTTCTATAGGGTGGTTTCATTCATGTTAAAGTCGACGTCATAAGTGAGTACTAAATAACATGGGCCAGTATAGGAAAATGACTCATTTTGCCAGTTTAAAAATACTTCGCAATTTTTTTGAGAGCATGGATGCTGTGAACAGGTTGAATTAGTTTTTCAAGTATGTGAGAAAAATAGTAATGACCGAAAAATAGCTAATTTACCAAAGCAAATAGTCAAAAACTAGGTTTGTCCTATGCTGAGCAATGTTATTTATTGCTCAAGAAGAGCATCAAAAAGCACTCAGAATGACGTCATGCGCAAACACCCTTGTAGGGTTGCAATCACGGTATTTTAGGCTATGAATGGACGCAATTATCCAATTTTAAATATGTAAACTGTGGTGACCTTATTAATTAATTACAATATTTTTATGAGTCTTAAATTTCTAAATACTGATGAACTCTCAGTTAAAAGTTTACACCTCTTTAAATTTTCAATGTTAAAGATTTAAAAAATTATACTTATTTCTTATTTTATTATACATAAGGAATTTTTTCTTTCAGATATTGAAAAAAGTGTAATTTTTGCAGCTTTATTTAATTATTATTATTAAAAGAATTTGTAACTAAAATTTAAAAATGTGTCAATATCAGGTCAAGACAAAAAAAAAAAAAAAAAAAAAAAAAAACTTTCTTTTTGTTGGTCTTAAAATTTTACACGTAGAAAAATAACTACGTAATAATTATGCTAGCTCATTTCCAGCACAACTTGTTCAATACAGCATAATTATTTATTATTATGACATGCAGCATAAATGGCATAAATTATATTATTCTTTCCGTGTTTAAAAAAATCCTAATAATCCTAATAAAAGCCAGATAAATATTTAACAAGGTAAACTCACGTCAAACAGCTGGTTCAACATGATGATCTCGCAGACTCCACGGTTCAACTTGGCGACAACTCCTGGTCTTAATTCTGACCTGAGGATCTCCTTGAGTCCCTCAGTGACCTTGGTCTTCAGTTCAGAGGTCGGGTTACATCCAGTCCAACTTCTAGAGCGATCTGCATTGAAATCAGCGATGTAGTTGTAGCCCTTGGTGTTAGGTGAGCTTGCGCCGGTAATATCAGCTGATCCTGCGCAGGAACAACTTGGGCCGGAAATATCAGCTGATCCTGTGCCGGAACAACTTGGGCCGGTAATATCAGTTGATCCATTGCTGGAACTTGGGCTGGTAATATCAGCTGATCCATCGCCGGAACAACTTGGGCCGGAAATATCAGCTGATCCAGCGCCTTTGATTTCTTCGAAGCTTGGCAATCTTTTACGAGCTTTCTTAACTCTTGTACTTGTTGGTGGTTTCATAAGTTGAGAATCTGAAGTACTAGCGCCGGAACTGCCTGCGCCGGGAGTCAAAGTTGTGTCACTGAGATTCAAAGAGCTAGCGCCGGAAGATGTAGAGGCAACTGGCATGTTAGTACTGGTGATTGTTGATGGGTTATCATTACTGGAAGTTGAGGATTTAGTGCCGGAGTCTGCTTGAGAATTAGCGCCGGAACATGCTTGAGTGTTAGCGCTGGAAACTGCTTGAGTGTTAGCGCCGGAAACTGCTTGAGTGTGAGTGCCGAAAACTGCTTGAGTATTAGCGCCGGAATATTCTTGAGTGTTAGCACCGGAGTCTGTTTGAGAATTAGCACCGGAGTCTGCTTGAGAATTAGCGCCGGAGCCTGCTTGAGTATTAGCGCCAAAATCTGCTTGAGTGTTATTGCTGAAATATGCTTGAGTATTAGCGCCGGAGTCTGCTTGAGTATTAGCGCCAAAATCTGCTTGAGTGTTATTGCTGAAATATGCTTGAGTATTAGCGCCGGAGTCTGCTTGAGTATTAGCACCGAAAAATGCTTGAGTGTTAGCGCCGGAATATGCTGGAGTATTAGCGCCGGAAACTGCTGGAGTATAAACACCGGAAAAGAACATATCAGGATTATTATAAGGACATGAATAGAACTTCAATGTTTCCATGTTAGCGTCGGAATCCCTTGGTAAAGATGTATCCGCGCTGGAACAATAGCTAGCCATAGTAGAGCTAGCGCCGGAGTAAGAGCTTTCCAGAGAAGTACTAGCACCGGAAAAACTTGTTATATACATACTAGGGCCGTAACAAAAGCTTTCCGTAGAAGTTTTAGCGCCGGAATAACTTCTTGCAGACGTGTTAGCGCCGGAACTAGTGCTTGCCATAAAGGTGTTAGCGCCATAAAGAGACCTTGGTATATACGAGGTCGAGCCGGACCGACTTGCAATAGCGCCGGTGATAGAACTTCCTATATTAGAAGTAGAATGTGCGCTACAAGCGCCGGACGATGCTCCAAATAATCGAGCACCATTACGGGTCAAAGTGGAAACATTTCTTGACCATAGTCGTCTTAGAGAACGTGAAGGACGTTGTTGCTTGAACTTCATCACTGTGAAGTTATCTCGATCGCCGGTACTTTGTCTCTTAGTTGAGGAGCGAGTGGACGTTTTCTTTGCTGCGCCGGTAAGCTGCAAAATAGCTGGTGCGCCGGTAGTATGTAGTGATGCGGCGGTGTGATGTAAAGCACCGGCCTCACTCTCGTTCTCTTCGCTAGCAGAGGATGATTTCTCTGCTGACCTATCCTTACTAGCGCCGGTAAGCAGTGGCGGAGCTTCAGCGCCGGTATCATCACCAAACATTAAACGTTTAGCGCACTGAAATTAAAAAAAAAGAAAAAACATTGAAATATATTTTTAACTTACTTTTTAATTTAAATTTATTTATTAAAAAATAAAAATAAAAAATGAAAGTTAAAAATAAAAGTTATCATTTATCATACAAATAAGTAAAAACAATGAAAATCTTTACCATACTAGAATTATAATTATTTACTAAAATTTATACTATCAGGTCGATATTTTATTTTCGCTTGTTATGCATAGTGCATAGGCATAGTTAAACAATATTGAAACAATAAAAATACGTAGTTACAAAAAAAAAAAAAAAAAAAAAAAAAGAAAAGAAAAAGAAAGAAAAAAAAAAAAAGAAAAAAAAAAGCATTGAGACAGAGAGAGAGAATTAATTGGATCATGAGCTCTTTTTTTAAGATTTCATTGAATGGTTAGTAAATTTTATGAAGTATGTTATTAAGTCATATGCATATGATTTTATGATAAATTTATAATGAAAGAATTAATGAAGAACAGAATTTTGAATTTGAATAAAAGAAAGTATACGTTGTACGAAAGAGAGAGAGAGACAGAGACAGAGAGACAGAGAGACAGAGACAGAGAATTAACTTGACAACGTACCATTCTGTTAGATTTGGTTGAAGAATCCATCAGCATCAACTATCTAGACCACTTGATGATAATTTCTAGAGAAAACCTGAAAACAAATATTAATTGAAATGAGAATATTTAAATTATTTTGTATAAAAATCAAGTTTATCTGTTTAAAAAAATATACATATAAAAATTTTCTGTCTTAAAACACGTAAAATTATGTCAAGTATTTCTCATTGAAATTTATTCGGAATCGGTGGAGTAGTCTCATAAATCGCAAAAAAAAAAAAAAAAAAAAAAGTTTTCCCGTAAGCGTAATGTTAACTTAGGGGACCCTAAGCTTTCTCCGCGTCTCCCCGCGCGCTAAACTAAAGCTCCATTAAAAAACTATACATAAAAATATTTAATCTTATATTTTTCTTCTTACATGAGAAACACTATGTACTTTAAAATTATAATACCTCGCTACAACACACTTTTTCACAGAACAATTTGAAATTAATAAAATATTAATAAATAAAGTTTTTTTTTTTTTTTTTTTTTTTTAATATTTAAAAAAAGTGATTTTTTTTTTATAAAAAAAATTTTTTAAGTACACGTAAATACGAGTACTAATAAAATACGTAATGTATGCTGCATATCTGTCATTAGAGAATAAACATAAATAATTATACTGTAAAACAATATTTATGCTATTGTAACATAGTAAAGTTAGAGCATAATTTTATATACAATTTAATATGCAATTTAATTTTTAATTTTTATTTATTTTTTAGAGCATAATTTTTATGCTATGTATTGTATTGTACAATTTGTGCTGAAAAAATGAGCTATAGCAAAATTAATGCGGTGCTTATGTATAAAAGTCGACGCCATATGTGAGTACTAAATAACATGGGCTGCATAAGAAAATAACTCATTTGAAAATTTAAAAACACAAAGCAATATTTATGAGAGCATTGATGTTGTTAATATAGCTTGAATTTTAAGTATGTGAGAAAAATAATAATAACAAAACAAGTAACTGCGATTTGCTAAATAAAATATACAAAAAAAAAAAAATTGTCCCTATGCTGAGCAATGTTATTTATTACTCCAGTATGGCGTCGAAGTGCATTTCATGCACACACACACTAAATAAAGGTTGGTTTCATTCATGTTAAAGTCGACGCCATAAGTGAGCGCTAAGTAACATTGGCCAGTATAGGAAAATAACTCATTTTGCCAGTTTAAAAATACTTGTCAATATTTTTAAGAGCATTGATGCTGTTAACAGGTTGAATTAGTACCTCAAGTATGCAAGAAAAATAATAATAAACCAAAAATAGCTAATTTTCCAAAGAAAATAGCCAAAAACTAGGTTTGTCCTATGCTGAGCAATGTTATTCATTGCTCAAGAAGAGCATCGTAAAGCACTCAGAATGACGTCATGCGCACACACCCTATAGACGCACAAAAATAACTACGTAATAATTATGCAAGCTTATTTTCAGCATAATTTGTTCAATACAGCCTAATTTATGTTGCTTTAATTCATGCACATCATTTTTCTTGTAAATTTTTAATGATTTTTTCATGTTTGCTTCGAGTTAATCCCTTTAAATATTACATGCGAATAATAATAATAAATGGTTTTTATTAGAGGCCAAAAAAGGTACAACCCCACTTACATGGTCCTCTAACTTTCTTAAAAACAACATGCAATGGTCAGAGTATTTTTTCATTACATCCAAACATAATTATCAAAGGGAAATTCACATAGTAAAAGTATACATATTCTGTAGTTAATTTTTACATATGTATAATACAGTATTAGAGAAACATAAGTTCAGTCTTTATATAAGAGAAAATTATTTATATTGTTTATTATAACTTAATACATGCAAATGTGGAAATTCAAAATTTAGCGACAAATTTTAGTCATATTAGATTTTTTTTTTTTAAGTTAAAAATATTGTATGTATATTATACAAGTTAACACTTTTTTCGGAAAAAAAAATAGACAAGAAAACAATTATTCGATTTCTTTTTAAAATTAAAGTGTTTGTTTTGAAGGAAATATTGAATGTACAAAAAATTATTTGAAAAATATAGTTATTCTTTTGACGATTTTTGGTCCAAGACGGTTATTTTCTTTGTTAATTAAGTATGTAAGTTATCATTTCCGTTTAAGTAGTTTATTGTCAGTTAAAAATAATAATAATAAAGAAAAAAAAAACTTACCAACAAAAAGTGTAAATGTCGATCACGATCACTTGAGTAAACTTCACAAAACACAAACACAAACAAAAGAGCAACAAGTTGACGTGATGACTAATGATTGACGTGGTGGACAGATCGTGTCTGATGATGTATCAACAATCATCATAGTAGCGAAATGTAGCTAGGCGGGGACTGCGCGTGCGTGGGTGTGAGAGAGACAGTGCGCAAGATCAAGCCAAGTCACATGGGCAAATCTGTCATGTCTCATTGGTCATACCCCCAAGCAGTAGCTGTGTCTGTATACTGCATACCAACTTTGTCATAACTACTGACGGGGCATTTTTATATAGGGTGTGTGCGCATGACGTCATTCAGAATGCTTTTCGATGCTCTTCTTGAAAAATGAATAACATTGCTCAGCATAAGACAAACGTACTTTTTGGCTATTTTCATTGATAAATTAGCTATTTTTTGGTCATTATTATTTTTCGTGTATACTTGAGATACTAATTCAACCTGTTAACAACATCAATGCTCTCAAAAATATTGGAAAGTATTTTTAAACTGGCAAAATGTGCTATTTTCCTATACTGGTCAATGTTATTTAGTACTCACTTATAACGTCGATTTCAACCAGACTTTAACATGAATGAAACCACCCTAAATTGCAATGTACAATTTCTAGACTTTTTTAATTTTTTTTTTTTTTTTTTTTTAATGCAAATATCTTTATTTATTTCTTTCATGCTACACTCATAATATACAATATTGCATATCAGGGGTAAAAAGACAGAAAATGCATAATATACTTATTAGTTTAAAATTAATTGTTGTAACAATTGATATTAATTATAAAATTAATAATTTAATTTTTTATTTATATATTGTTACTATGTTATGCAGTACTTGTGACTTGTGGCTGAATAAATAAATATTTTTGAATTAATTTAACGTAAAAAAATAATAAAACAGTAGAACCACACGGTACGGTCATGAAATGCATCTCAATTTTGAAATAAAAGAAGATAAGAAAAATTACGTTATTAAATTATAAGAATGTTAAAATACTATTATTTAAGCTGTAATTAAAGATATACGTGATAATTATCTTTTATTTCAATAACTTTAAGTAACATTTGCATTATTGTGCAATGCAATGATAAAAAAAGTTCACCCCTTAAAATATATATTTTAGGCAACCTGCGTGACATGTGTGACCACAAATTTGTCTAATCTACAGGATAAAATATGTTTTATATTTGATAACAATGATCACTTACTGTACTGCATTGTTTACAACTTAATACGGTTTATAAGTTGCTACGTGGTGTATGTGGCCAATCACAGAGGGCGCGGGAAAATTTAAAATACTTATTGTTTTCTGTTCTTTAGTGTTGCGGGACAATTTCTAACATCTCTCTCTCTCTCTCTCTCTCTCTCTCTCTCTCTCTCTCTCTCTCTCTCTCTCTCTCTCTGTCTCCCTCTAATCAGACTACTGCACCGATGCCACACGGAAAAAAAAATTAAGCAGCATAATTCCTCCAATACCGCATAATCTATGATAATATACTGAATGATTAATTTAATAACTATATTACATAGCATAAATATTATGTTGTATACAGCATAATTATTAAATATATTATAATTTAGCAACATTTATGCTTTAATGAGATAAATTCAGCATTAATTACGTAATTTATTATTTTTCTACCTATTATAGGTTTTACTTGTTTCGAAACACTTTTTTTATGATCTTTTAATTTTATGTAACACTAATATACTTTAACCCTTTAAAGTTAAATTAAGTATAATAAATAAAAACATCCTCTAAAAGTACATTTTTTTAAACTTTTTTTTTTTTACCAAGTTTTGTTGCTCTACCTCAATTAGGAAAATAACGGCAAACCATCGCAGCCGTTACACGGTTTATGGAAAGAGTTGCATATGTATAATAGTAATAAATAAAATAAAATAAAAATAAAAACTTAATTTAATGCCATATTTATGACATAGGACACAGTAGCATGAATATTGCGGTTTTATAATTGCATAATTAATTGCACTATGAAATAAAATATGATGTATTTTTTTAACTGGCCCAGCATAATTACTATTTAAAATATTGCGTTTATTACTTTGTCATGGCTGATATATTAGCTTGGCGTAATTGTGTATTCTTTTTTTTTACAAGAAAACTGTCACATTAATTAATTAACCAGAAATTGAAAACTTTCAATATTTATGATAAAAAAAGGAAGAAAAAAAAATGTTTTGGTATGAAAAGCAAAAAAAAAAAAAAAAAAAAAAATGAAATAAAAATAAAACAATAATAAAAAAATAAAAAATGATAATAACCAAAACATTGCTTGTGAATGCTATGAATTATGCTATAGGGTGACTGCATTCATGTTAAAGTCGACGCCATGTTGGATAACTCAATAACATGGGTGGCATAGGAAAAAATCATTTTGTTAGTTTAAAAACACTATGCGATATTTTTGAGAGCATTGATGCTGAATTAGTATCTCGATGAAAGTATGTGAGAAAAATAATAATAACCAAAAATTAACCGATTTTTCAAAGAAAATAGTCAAAAACGAAGTTTGTCCTATGCTGAGCTATGTTGTTCATTACGCCAGTATGGCCTCCAAGCGCAATAAATATGACGTCATCCGCATACACCCTATAAAAAAAATCAGTATGTAAGAAAGATAATAAAAACAAAAAAATTAACTAATTTCCTTAAAAAAAATAGTAAAAAACTAAGTTTGTTCTATGCTGAGCAATGTTATTCATTACTCCAGCATGGCCTCCAAGTGCATTAAATATGACGTCACTCGGACACACCCTCTATATATGATGCTATAGATTAGTATATATGCTTTGAATTGTTAATATTGCAAGATAATCAAGTTTTTTTCCCTCTCTCAAAAATCACAAATAAAATTTCATTTTCCTGACAGGAAATATAAAACTGTCAACAATATTTTCATAATAAAATTATTTATGTTTTACTTTCTGGAATTATTTTAATTAAAATTAATTAAAATTTTAAAGCTTGAGAAAGTTGAGATTCGAGATTTCCCAGGCAGACGATATTCCACATAAAACTGAAAGTTAATTAAGTGTAAACAATGGTGCATATTATTGCAATGTTTATTGTCAATGTTATTGGACTGCGCAGAAAACTTCAAATTGTCACGTACTGTATGGTAAACATAACACGTCACATAAGGTTGTTTTTAGTTATGTAATGCATGTTAAACTGAGCTTTATTGACGTTGTTTTTACTCCACGTGGACTAATATTTCTCACTTCAATGTTTCTTCTCTTATAAAAGATTTGTAGTGTGGTGGATTGCTTTTCATCATGCAGTTACGCAAAAAGAAAAAAAAATTGCATTATATTTAAAAATGGACAAAAATAAACACGTGCATAATAATTATATTGGTTCAGCATAATTTATGCTACATTCCATAATAACTTTGTTATAAAAAGCACAAATATTATGTTGTATAGCATAATCATTTATGTTGTTCTAATTTATTCTATCATGACATAAATGCAGCATAAATTATGTAATTTATACTTTCCGTGATGTATTGTTATTTGAACTATAAATGTTAATATTATGATTTTATATTATACTTGATTTCATATAAGTCACGCAACTTCACACAAATCTCTCTCTCTCTCTCTCTCTCTCTCTCTCTCTCTCTCTCTCTCTCTCTCTCTCTCTCTCTCTCTCTCACACACACACACCCACCCACCCACCCCAAGCCCGGCAACAGTTAGAAGTCCCAAATTTCACGTGCTATGTTTTGTATCTCTCCTCAAGTACTTGAGATATGAACACACAGAGCTGTCTTTTGTTTTCAACATGTTAATATGACGTCACATAACATTTGAAGCCAAGTATTGTCCAGGCATCTCGCTCTCATAAATCTATCAACAGTCACTCATATTTATGTTTCCTCCCGTCATTATAATCATGACTAGTTTATTGACGTTTTAATTGCTGCACAGATAAGTATACTTGATGTCTAGTAATGATTGACTAATTTTGTTACAGTAAGTACGTCTATAGCGGTTTAATTTATTATATTGGATCTGCTGTACAAGTGAGAGAGAGTGAGAGAGAGAGAGAGAGAGACAGACAGACAGACAGACAGACAGACAGACAGACAGACAGACAGACAGACAGACAGACAGACAGACAGACAGACAGACAGACAGACAGACAGACAGACAGACAGACAGACAGACAGACAGACAGACAGACAGACAGACAGACAGACAGACAGACAGACAGACAGACAGACAGACAGACAGACAGACAGACAGACAGACAGACAGACAGACAGACAGACAGACAGACAGACAGACAGACAGACAGACAGACAGACAGACAGACAGACAGACAGACAGACAGACAGACAGACAGACAGACAGACAGACAGACAGACAGACAGACAGACAGACAGACAGACAGACAGACAAAGAGAACAATGAAAAACGAAAGAGTAAAATTTTGTGGGCTTTATGCCAAAAATAACTATGAGAGAGAGAGAGAGAGAGAGAGAGAGAGAGAGAGAGAGAGAGAGAGAGAGGACAGAGAGACAGAGAGAGACAGAGAGAGAGAGAGAGAGAGAGAGAGAGAGAGAGAGAGAGAGAGAGAGAGAGAGAGAGAGAGAGACAGAGAGAGAGAGAGACAGAGAGAGAGAGAGAGAGAGAGAGAGAGAGACAGAGAGAGAGAGAGAGAGAGAGAGAGAGAGAGAGAGAGAACTAAACAACGCATGGTTTACCAATAAAAGACTATTTCCCTTTTCGTATGAAACGTACGGTGAAAACTAATTACATTTACTGAGTGACTAAATTAAAAATTCAATGCAATGTAAAACTTGCCTTCTTACAAAAAAAAAAAAAAAAAAAAAAAAAAAAAAAAAAAAAAACTTTGAAATTCGCCGCAATGTAAAACAATAATTATAAGTAAAACAATTAATTAGAAAGAATTAAAATACAAAAGAATCATAAATACAATTGTAAAAATTGAAAACATCACTTATTAATTTTGTAACTTCATTTATTTTCTGAACTTCATAAAAATAAAATTGTTTGCAGTATCGGTATGTCATGTCATAATGTAGCTTGGAAGATTAAATAAATATATTTTTTTTTAATTTTTTTGCAAGTATAATTTTACATGTTATAATAAAAATACTAGTTTTCTTAATTATTCATACAAAATAATTATTTAACAATTTATTTCAGTTATTTAAAATAATAATATAAATATAATTTATTACTTATTATTAGGGACCGGATCTCCAGTTTGTTCAGTTTTTGAAATATGCATGCTAGGCACTGATGCTAGGTCACATCTGAGTTCAGATGTTCACAAATCATGAAGTTTTATTGCCGAAAATGCAAAAAAGTTTGGACTGAAAAAAACTGATTTTGAAATTTGTAAACTGGGTCAGTTATTTTAAGTTTTTGTCAGTTTTTCCCAGTTTTTCTCAGTTTTTGGAAACTGAAAATGGATTTTTACCACACAAAACCTTAAAACGACGTGTTTTAACAAAAAAAAAAAAAAAAGAAAAAAAAAAAAAAAAAAAAAAAAGAAAAGAAAAGAAAAACAAATTTTTTTTTTTGAAATATATATTTTCAAATGAACACCATTAAAAATTGTTAAAAAGAATTTCAAAAAGACAAAAAACAGCTCTCATTGATACTCGCAAGTAAAGTGTATCGGATAATAACTAAACGGATTTTTTTTCATAAAAAAATATAAATTTTAACCTTCTTTGTTGATAAATTTTCGTGTTTAAGTTAAAAATTATCAAAACTGAATTTCACTGTTTTTGTACAATTAAACTGAAAGTGAACTGATTTTGCCGTTTTTGCAAACTGATTATGCAAAAAAACTGGACTGAATTCAGCACTGAAAATGCACATTTTCAAAACTGGAAATCCGGTCCCTACTTATTATTATTACATATTATTTTAATATAGTTTGTTAATTTGTAAATATTTTTAAAATAAAAATTTTTCTTATTAATATTTAATTATAATTTTTTTTTTAATAATTTGTATGTTTCTAAGTGAGTTCAAAATACATTCAGTATTGTATTATCAATGAGAATAATTTTAGCACGAAGATAAATAAAGTAACAATTCAAACAATTTCATTAAAAACAGATTTGACAACAGTAAATAGTGATATAGAAATCCTATAGAAGTTACTCATGTAGCGTGTCAGTTAAGCGCGTGGGAAAACTAACGGTCTCCTAATTTAGAATTACGTTCAGGAGAATGAAAGTTTTTTTTTTTTTTTTTTTTGTTTTTTTTTGCCATTTTGGCGAAATCTACTGATTTTAAGAAATACTAGACATCCTTTTTACGTGTTTTTTAAAGCCATAGACCACATAAAACAACGTGTTTTTTTATGAAGACAAACTAATGTTATTTATGTAAGTCTCATCAAGTGTTTTGTGATATAAATGATTATGTTTTTCTCTGGTCTAATCCTTTGAGGCATAGACATTTTTAAACCGACATGCTCCTTTGATAAATTAGAGAGTGCGTGGTAAAGACGCGATGACGAACCATCGATCAGGCAATCTTGACAAAAAGACTCAGGATGTCTAATTTTAACATTACGCTAGTAAAGAAAAAAAAAATTGAAAGGGTTTGGCATTCGTTTTTTTTTTTTTTTTTTTTTTTTTTTTTTTACAACTTTTTAAGAATATTTTGCATCGATTTCGGAACAATAAATTAGGCATCTCTGTCTGTCTCTTTTCCAAGTGTGATTAAAAAAACCTGTTACGTTCTACCACTTTAAGAAATTATTAAAATTAATTACTTTTATTACTGAACGTCACAGTGGAATATTGATTGCCACAATTTTGTAGATCTATAGGAATTGTCTTTAAATATCTTGTAAAATATATTAAATTATATAAAATAACATTCTCTCTGTCTCTGTCTCTGTCTCTGTCTCTGTCTCTGTCTCTGTCTCTCTCTCACTCATACGCTTTCTTCTAAAGTGACTTATAAAAAAAAAAATCTTATACAAATATTAGTAAAATTATTATTTAACAATTTAATTTTTTTTAATTAAATATATATATATATATATATATATATATATATATATATTTATTTAGTTATCTATTAAATTATGATGTTTTAGAACAAAATTGATACCTTTAAATATAGTTTTTTATATGTAATTAACAAAAATTATTTTAAATTAAAAATCGGTAAATTAAGTTTATGAAACAGCAATACTGCAAGTCTCATGAAATTTAGTGGGGCGGTGGAAAAATACTATAAATTCGTACAGGAGATTGGATTGAAATTAAAAAGAAAGAAGTAATTAATATACGTTGCACACTTGAGAATTATAATTAACATTATGATAAGGTGTCTTCAAATATTTGTATAATTTAATTTACTTATCCAGGCTCAATGCACTGGATATATTTTTTAATAAAAAGTTAGGTAATTAGGCATCTCTCTCTCTCTCTCTCTCTCTCTCTCTCTCTCTCTCTCTCTCTCTCTCTCTCTCTCTCTCTCTCTCTCTCTCTCAAGTCGTGTGATATTGGTCAGATTATTCTGTAGCATCTTTCAACGTAGTAATCAAAATAAATCAGTTTCAACTTCACAAAGTATTTTATTGATATCAAATAATTTCATTTCAATTGTTTTTTAATTCGTTTTACAAAAAAAAAAAAAAAAAAAAAAAAAACTATTGTCAATAACATTCTATTGAAAATCACGTCAACTGAAATCTCCATCTGATTACATTGTATGCCCATAAGCCAATATCAATCGATTGTTTCTTTAATAAAAAGTCTGATTGATTTTCATTCTCTTTCTTCCTCTCTAATCTATTGAACAATTATGTCTTTAGAACAAAATCGATATACTTTTTATATGTAATTAACAAAAATTATTTTAAATTTAAATCCGTATGCAAATAAATAAAAATTTTAGAGGGTCACCATGCAAATTAATTTTATATGATTTTTTGAAATTTTAAACCCATCATAATTAAGGCTCAATGTTAATTTCAAAATTTTTATTTCTTTTTTTCGGTACGGTCAAATATCATGAAATTTTTATCACGGCTAGGTGTGATAGATACACAATGACACCAAAATTTAGACCAAAACACTTCCAGTTTTTGAGATATAAGGTCGGTACTCTACTCCCTTAAGATAAAGCTTATTCAAATATGTGTATAATTTAAGTGTCACTACTTTACTTCAACTATGACCTTTTTGAAGATTTAGTTTCATAAGAGACCATGTTAATTTCTCTCTTACCTCATGGTCACGGGTTCTGAAAATTTTACCATAGGTAGCTGTTACTGTCTGTCTCTTTGCCAAGTGTAGTTAATTAAACCTGTTACGTCACAATACAAAAAGAAATTATCAAGTTTTAATTATTTATTTTTAAGCATAATATACTATTGTAATATTGATTGTGAAATTTTTCTTACTCTATTTGATTTTTTTTTATATATTATATTATGTAAAGTTACAAAATACTTTTATTCTCATCTCTCTCTCTCTCTCTCTCTCTCTCTCTCTCTCTCTCTCTCTCTTCAATTGGGCAGTTAATAGTTACAAGCAGTGGAGTTCTCTACTATTTACATAAAATATAATAATCTCTAATTGAAAAAAAAAATTTATTTCAATACAAATATTAATATGTTTCATTATTATTATTATTTTTTATTTATATAATAATTCTTATTTTTAAAAAAGGTAATAACATTTATGTAGTTTTATTTCTAATTTATTATTATAGAATTTTATTTTTTATAATAAAATAACTCTTTGTGAAATAAAAGTTAAATCTTTTTAAAGTAGTATTTCCTGTTGGGACATGTTAGCACAGATAGTCAAAGATTATGTTGGTATAGAGTGGTTTCATTCATGTTAAAGTCGAAGCCATAGGCGAGCGCTAAATAAAATTGACTGGTATAGGAAAATTGCACAGTTGAATTAGTATACCTCAAGTATGTGAGAAAAATAACAATGACTAAAAATTAGCTAATTTTCCAAAGAATATAGCCAAAACTTGGTTTGTCCTATGCTGAGCTATGTTATTCATTGCTCAAGAAGAGCATCGAAAAGCACTCAGAATGACGTCATGCGTACACACCCTATACTCAAATTTTTCTAAACTCTATCTATATATCTAGCTAGACAAGAGATATGAACATATTACAATGAAATATGAGACAGCAGCAATATCAATGCAGCAAGAGTGATATGTATCCACTTATAATAAAGTACAAAACTTGCTGTGCATCAGATTTATAATATCAACTTTCACGGCAGATAACAAAGTCAATTTCTCGTGAATTACAATTTGATATTTTTATTTATCTACAATATCAAGTTCTGATATATAACACCAGCTTTGCTTGCATTGCAAATATGCTGCATCATAGACATATAGGAGACTGGAAAATGTACATTTCATTTCATTTCATTTCTTTTTTTATTATTATTATTTATTTCATATTTTTTTATTATTATTATTATTTGAGACGCGACAGTAAAAAATTATTGCCACTAATTTGAAATGTTCACACATCTGTGACATCTGACTTAATACAGTAGTTGTGATATTTTATATTGATTCACATGAATAATTTCTCTTGGAAGTCGTGTGGTATGGGTCATATTATTCTGTTGCATCTTTCAACGTAGTTATCAAAATAAATCAGTTTCAACATCAATGTATTTTATTGATATAAAATAATTTCATTTCAATTGCATTTTTAATTCGTTTTACAAAAAAAAAAAAAAAAAAAAAAAAAAAAACTATTATCAATAACATTGTATTTTCACGTCCACTGAAATCTCCATCTGATTACATTGTATGCCCATAAGTCAATATCAATCGATTGTTTCTTTAATAAAAAGTCTGCATGATTTTCATTCTCTATTTTTTCCTGTTGCTATCATATGTTGTCGTATAATATAACTAATAAAAAATTGGCCTTATGGTAATTTTACCCCAGGCCATATTACCCCAACGAAGGGGTAGTTAACTAAAAAAAAAACTAATAAAAAATAAGTATTTTAATATTTTGATGAAAACAATAGTATAATTATAATAATTAACAATAATTATAATATTTTAAATTTATTTAAATAATTTATTTTAAAATAATTATTAAACAGCAAAGTCTTAAGAATGAAAATGACACTTTTAGAATTATATTTTTTATATGTTATTAGTAAAAACTATTTTATATATAAATCCGTTTTTAATATTATGTTTTCTACGAAAAATATTTCTTTGTACAACATGATACTAATAACTGGTTATGGCTAGTGTGTGAAAACGGAAACAAATATAATATTATTAAAGTCGTAAAGATAATTTTAAGTTAATATTTTGCAGTGATACATTGCGATAAGCCTTAATCAATTAAGTGAATAATTTTAGCGGTCACCATGCTAGATTTTAAATCATGAATATTTTTAGTCTCATAAGAGCCCATGTTAATGTCAATATTCACTCTTATCTGATGGTCACGAGCTATGAAAATGTTATCATAGGTAGCTGTTACTGTTAACTTTCAAGTGTCATCATAAAGTTTGTCAGTTTTTACTTTATATTTTGAGATACAAGACATCTAAACACAACACTTAAAGGCCCTGGATACCTAAAAAAAAAGTTTTGTATACTTCAATGGGACCGAATTTCTGATGACCTGTCGAAATCGCCATCTCTCTAGCTCGCGGCATAACGTCGCACGGCACTATAACGCACTCGCCGTACTCGCCGCAGCCGCCGCAATTCCGCACCAGGCAGTTGTGACGTAGCAACTGCCCAACTCTAGCACCCTATAACCAGGGAGACCACCTTTGAACCGACCCTGCACCCTTCGTATCCATGGTAATCAATCCATCTCACTTGACAGGGGGGACCACCCTTTCATCTTTGAACCCTGAAAGTTTGTAGATCCCAAATTAACCCTTTCACCCTTTTAAGGGGTTATTAGGGTACCAATACGATTACTAGGGTGCAAAGTAAAACTCTTGATAAAAATATAATTCGCACGATAACACAAATTAAAAATTCAACCTAGAAGGTATTAAAAGATGAGTAATCCAAATGAAGGTACCAAAAGGTTATCTTCCACCCTCTGGGTCCAACCCTGGGGGTCAATTAGGGGTGTACAGTACTGAAAATTAAAGTTTTCCGATTTGGACGCAGCAAACGTTGAAATCGGGGTAAATTGACCTTCTGAAGACAATAGTGAGCACCAAAGGGTTATATACTAAACCCCTGAGAATTAAAGGGGCGGTTCAACTGTAAAATTAAAGTACCCCGATTTGGATGCAACAAACGTTGAAATCAGGGTAACTTGAGTTCCATATAACGATGGTCAGCACCAAGGGGTTACATACTCACCCCCGAAGAATTAAAGGGGCGGTTCAACCGAAAAATTCAATTTTCTCAATTTGGATCACAAAAGCGTGGAAGTCGGGGTAACTTGACTTCCATATAACGATGGTCAGCACCAAGGGGTTAATACTCAACCCCTGAGAATTAAAGGGGCGGTTCTTCCGAAAAATTCAATTATCTCAATTTGGATGACTCAAGCGTTGAAGTCGGGGTAACTTGACTTTCACATAACAATAATGAGCACCACAGGGTTATATATTTACTTCCTGAGGATTGAAGGGGCGGTTCAACCGTAAAATTCAGTTATTACAATTTAGATTACACAATCGCAAAACTCGGGGTTACTTGGGATCTCAGAAACTACTGTGAGCACCAAAGGTCTATAACTCACCCGTTGAGAATTGAAGGGGCGGCTCAACTATAACACTATAACGTTCGAGTTCTCAGTTATGGATGTGAAGTAGATCGTATGTGGAGAAACATATAAGTTTATTAACTTTATAATTAGCACCAAAGAGTTGAATATTCTACTACTTTAATCGACAACGTCACATCAAAAACTGAGAAATTAAACAATAAAACTGAACCACCCCTTTAATTCTTAGCGAGTGAGTTATAGAATTTTGGTGCTCACAGTAGTTTCTGAGATCCCAAGTAACCCCGAGTTTTGCGATTGTGTAATCTAAATTGTAATAACTGATTTTTACGGTTGAACCGCCCCTTCAATCCTCAGGAAGTAAATATATAACCCTGTGGTGCTCATTATTGTTATGTGAAAGTCAAGTTACCCCGACTTCAACGCTTGAGTCATCCAAATTGAGATAATTGAATTTTTCGGAAGAACCGCCCCTTTAATTCTCAGGGGTTGAGTATTAACCCCATGGTGCAAACCATCGTTATATGGAAGCCAAGTTACCCCGACTTCCACGCTTTTGTGATCCAAATTGAGAAAATTGAATTTTTCGGTTCAACCGCCCCTTTAATTCTTCGGGGGTGAGTATGTAACCCCTTGGTGCTGACCATCGTTATATGGAAGTCAAGTTACCCCGACTTCCACGCTTTTGTGATCCAAATTGAGAAAATTGAATTTTTCGGTTGAACCGCCCCTTTAATTCTTCGGGGGTGAGTATGTAACCCCTTGGTGCTGACCATCGTTATATGGAACTCAAGTTACCCTGATTTCAACGTTTGTTGCATCCAAATCGGGGTACTTTAATTTTACGGTTGAACCGCCCCTTTAATCCTCAGGGGTTGGGTATATAACCCTTTGGTGCTCACTATTGTCTTCAGAAGGTCAATTTACCCCGATTTCAACGTTTGCTGCGTCCAAATCGGAAAACTTTAATTTTCAGTACTGTACACCCCTAATTGACCCCCAGGGTTGGACCCAGAGGGTGGAAGATAACCTTTTGGTACCTTCATTTGGATTACTCATCTTTTAATACCTTCTAGGTTGAATTTTTAATTTGTGTTATCGTGCGAATTATATTTTTATCAAGAGTTTTACTTTGCACCCTAGTAATCGTATTGGTACCCTAATAACCCCTTAAAAGGGTGAAAGGGTTAATTTGGGATCTACAAACTTTCAGGGTTCAAAGATGAAAGGGTGGTCCCCCCTGTCAAGTGAGATGGATTGATTACCATGGATACGAAGGGTGCAGGGTCGGTTCAAAGGTGGTCTCCCTGGTTATAGGGTGCTAGAGTTGGGCAGTTGCTACGTCACAACTGCCTGGTGCGGAATTGCGGCGGCTGCGGCGAGTACGGCGAGTGCGTTATAGTGCCGTGCGACGTTATGCCGCGAGCTAGAGAGATGGCGATTTCGACAGGTCATCAGAAATTCGGTCCCATTGAAGTATACAAAACTTTTTTTTTAGGTATCCAGGGCCTTTAAATATTATCTTAAAATAGGCAGAACCTCAGTAATATGTAATTATTATATTGCACAATACTTCTTACCAGCGATGACGTCACAACAAACTCAGCTGCGCTAAAATAAAGTACGGGACCTCTGATTTATCATTACGATTATTGGGAGAAACAAGTTTTTTTTCTCTTTAATTATTGATTGCCAATAAAATACTATATATTGCCCTTTTTTGTATGAAATTTATACCAATAACTTGAACATTTCATTTAAAAATCGAGATCGAGCTGGTATGGCCAAGTGGTGAAGGCAGCTGACTCGTAACTGTGTACTCCTCACCGAGTATAGGTTCGAGCCACTGCTGGGTGCGTACGTCAAGTGTGAGAGCACAATACGTTGCACGATGCATGTTTATATGCATTCCATGACGACGCACAGTATTCGGGAGGTGCATGATTGATGTGATTGCACCGACCAGCCTGCCTAGATGTTTCCACGGTTTCTCTAGGCTGTCATGGCGAATGCCGGACTGTGTACTTAGGCCGTGGCCGGCCCGTGTGTGCTTTTCCATTAATTGGAAAGTCCTTATACCTGTCGATAAGACAATGTCATGACTGGGACTGGGATTGGTGTATAGCACGATAACACACTATGGCATGGCATTAAATTACAAATATTTAGATATTGCAATATTTGATGCGTGGTGAATATTACTTACTTGCCTGCAATAAAAGAAGGAACAACGTTGATTCTTTATATTCTGTCATGTAAAATACCAAGAATATTTACATGTGAAACATTTTCTTTTTATAAATTTAAATTCAAATTAATAATTATAACTATAATTTAAAAAGTTTAAAAAAAATAGTTACAAATTAATTTTGTTACTTCGTTTATTTTTTTTGTCATTAACGATTGAATATATTTGAAATTAGCAAAAGACACACTTTAATATACTAATAATATTAGTAATAGTAAAATAATTAATATAAAATATTTTTTTTATTTTTTTATAAAAATATTTTTAAATAACATATTATTATTTTTATTAATGTATAAAAGGAAATAGTTAAATTTTATATTGCTATGTAATATTTAATTTTTTTAAATATAAACATAATTTTTTGTTGTTTATATTTTGGGTAATTTCCAAAGATTGTAACATCAGAATTCATCAACTGCCCAGCAACGTAGCAGTAAGTAGATAACCGAATAATTATAACATAAACACAAAGTGTAGAAGAAATATTACTTTTTAGTCAAATTAGAAGCTTTTTTAAAATTAAGAATTTTTTTTTGAATTAATTTTTTTCATTTGAAAATTTTAGTGTTTGTTGCGCTGGAAACAGAATTCTTGTGAAAATAAATAATTATTTTCCTATTTTAACTTTTTCCAGTCCTCTTCTTCGTTAGTGCCGCATTGAGAAGTATGTTCTTATGACAGATACTCCAAGTAATGTAAACAAACTTTTACTATTTTATAAAATTTGTGTATGAACTACTCATGATGTAACATCAAACTGTGGCGCAATACATCAAGTCCCGGGACCTCAATTATTTAAATAATTAATTTAATAAAAAATTGAAACCTCTAGGCGAGGTACAACTTATGCTAGTTATTTACATTGCATTTATACTGAATTTACAATCCCGAGACTTCCGAAACCCTATCATAAGATTCGGGTTCTTCCACATGGCGTTTATAAAGAAAAACTTTTTTATACGATATATAAACAACTACTGCACTGATTGCAGTGAATATAAATGAGGAATACTAGACATATTTTGCTGTTAACTTTCAAATGTCATCATAAAGTTTGCCAGTTTTCTCTTTATATTTTGAGATACAAGACATCTAAACACAACACTTAAATATTATCTTAATATAGGCAGAACCTCAGTAATAAGTAAGTATTATGTTGCACAATACTTCTTACCGGCGATGACGTCACAACAATTTTTTTAATATGATGTAAGTTACAAAATACTTTTATTCTCTCTCTCTCTCTCTCTGATACGATGCTTAATAATAAGATATCTTCATAGAGCCTTCATCGGCTCCAATTCCAGAAAAATATAAATAAATGATAATAAGCGCATGACGTCATTATTTAATGCGCTTCGACGCCATACTGGAGTAAAGAATAACATTGCTCAGCATAGGACACAGATTGTTGATTTTTTATTATTTTTGCTATTTACTTTGTGAAATCAGTTAATTTTAGGTTATTATTATTTTTGTCACATACTTAAGATACTAATTCACCATCAATGCTCTCAAATTTATTGCTTAAGTTATTTATTCCTTCTATAAACTACACACAAAAGTAGCCAGTGTGTTCACAACTTTGTCCTTTGTTCAGAACACATGATCATGACGTCACTATCTCTGCATCACGATGTATATTTTATTTTTACCTGTCCATGTTATTGAGTGATCAAACATGGCGTCGACTTTAACATTACGACTTCATTACAGTGGCGTAACTTCAAAAATTTGGCCAGGGGGAAAAATCTGACACGAGCCCCCCGGAAGGGGGACAGTGCCGTGGAGGAGGGGGGTTTGTGCGCCGCAGGCGAAAAATTTTGGAAAAGGGGGCGTGGCACTGAAATTTTAAGCTATTTTTCTAAATGAAAATTAAAAAGTGTCACTATAACATGGAAAAAAAAAAAAAAAAAACTTAAAATGGTCTATCATACATGATTTTAATTTTTATCAATAATTAATTTTTGCTATAAATAGAAAAAATACACAGGATATTTGAAGAAGACATTTATAGAAAATTTAATTAGAAGGTGCGGTGACAGTTACAAAATGTAGTTAATATTAATACCATCTGTCACAAAATGCATATTATTTGATTGATCCACTTTAACTTTCAAATACTGTTTCTCAACATAAAATTTAATATTATCAATTTATTATTATTATTATTATTATTATTTTTTTTTTTGCGCCAAGCATCAACGGGCCCCCCCAGAAGCCGACGGGCCCCCAGAAGTCGACGGGCCCGGGGGAACTCCCCCCTCTCCCCCCCTGGTAGTTACGCCACTGGACTTCAAAGACAATATTTTGAAAAGAAAATTCTTCGCTTAATTGTAAGGAAGAATGGGCCTTTTTTTTTTTTTTTTTTTTTTTTCGAAGAATATGTTATTACTGTTATTACAGTGTTTTGGTATGCAAAAATTTAGGATATTAGGCATCTCTCTCTCTCTCTCTCTCAAGTCGTGTGATATTGGTCAGATTATTCTGTTGCATCTTTCAACGTAGTTATCACTATCACAATAAATCAGTTTCAACATCCAAGTATTTTATTGATATCAAATAATTTCTTTTCAATTGTTTTTTAATTAATCGTTTTACCAACAAAAAACAAAAAATAAATTTTATCAATAACATTCTATTGTATTGTGGAAAATATTGAGAGTGGAAATAAATATATTTTGATTTTTTGTTTGTTTGTAGTTTTACGTCAACTGAAATCTCCATCTGATTACATTGCATGGCCATAAGCCAATATCAATCGATTGTTTATTTAGTAAAAATACTGCTTGATTTTCATTCTCTATTTGTTACTCTCTCATACTTTGACAAATAATATAACTAATAAAAAATAAGTTTTTTAATATTTAAATACAAATATTAGTATAATTTTAATAAGTAATAATAAAAATAATTTTTTATTTAAATTAAATAATTAATTTTAATATTAATTAACAAAGTTTTGAGACTGAAAATGACACCTTTATAATTATGTTTTTATATATAATTAGCAAAAATTATTTTATATTTAAATCCGTTTACTAGCACGTCTGCGTAATGAAAATGGTTAATTCTTTCTAACATGCAGCGAGTGTATGAAAACAGAAACAGAAAATTTTTAAGTAAAATTGTAAAAGAATTTGTTTAATTGTTATTTTGCAGTGATGCATTGCGATATGCCTTCAACAATTTTATGTATTTACTTAGCGGTTATTATGCTAGATTTCAAATTATGAATATTTTTAGTCGCACAACAGCCCATGTTAATTTCAATTTTTCTCTCTTATCTGATGGTCACGAGTTATGACAATGTTATCATAGGTAGCTGTTACTGTTAACTTTCAAATGTCATCATAAAGTTTGTCAGTTTTCACTTATATTTTGAGATACAAGACATCTAAACACAACACTTAAATATTATCTTAAGATAGGCAGTAATAAGTAATTATTATATTTGACAATACTTCTTACCGGCGATGACGTCACAACCATTTTTTTTTATATGATGTAAAGTAGCAAAATACTTTTATTCTCTCTCTCTCTCTCTCTCTGATACGATGCTTAATACGTAATAAGATATTTTTATAGAACCATGCAGGCAGTTGATAATAACAATTACAAGTATAGGTCTCCCCTACTATTTACAATAAATATAATAATCTAAAGTTGAAAATTTGAAATATATTTTTAACTTTTATTTTAATACAAATATTAATATACTTTACAATTTTATTATTATTTATATTTATTTAATAATTATTATTTATAAAAAAGACAATAACATTTATGTATTATAATTTTCAATATGTTATTATAGTATTTTATTTTTTATAATAATTCCTTTCAAAACTTTAACTGAAGCTCTTATAATAGAAATGATATTTGGTTTTTTTACATGTAGAAAAATAATAGAGATTATTATAATGAGATTGTTCAAAGACTAACCATATAGAAATGCTTGTGTCGTGTCAATGGTACTTACCGGCGAAGACGTTGCACCAATCAGGGGCAAGCTATAATTAAACACAAGGTTCTTAGATTTAATATTATGCTTATGGAGAGGAGTGAATTTTTCTTCGTATTTGTATAATTTTTTTTAAATTATAAAAAAGACAATAATATTATGTAATTTTAATTTCAATGTGTTATTATTATATTTTATCATAAATCCTTGTAAAAATACAGTCGAAGCTTATTATTAAGCATCATTATCTAATTATACAAGTTTGTACTGTAAGAAAGAGATTAATGACTCTCTCTCTCTCTCTCTGGTCGTGTGATATTGGTCAGATTATTCTGCAGCATCTTTCAACGTAGTTATCAATATACAACAGTTACAACATCAAAGTATTTTATTGATATCAAATAATTTCATTTCAATTGTTTTTTAATTCGTTTTACAAAAAAAAAAAAAAAAAAAAAAAAACGTAACTATTATCAGTAACAAGGTATTGTAGTTTCACGTCCACTGAAATCTCCATCTGATTACATTGCATGGACATAAGCCAATATCAATCGATTGTTTCTTTAATAAAAAGACTGCATGATTTTCTTCCACTATTTCTTCCTCTCTCAAGCATTGTCTTTTAATGTAACTAATAAAAAATGAGTATTTTAATATTTTAATGAAAATAATTGTATATAATTATAATAATTAACAACATATTTAATTTTTTTAATTAAATAAATACTTTATTTTAAATAATTATTAAATAATAAAGTCTTTAAATAAAAATGGCACCTTTAGAATTGGATTTTTTATATGTAAATAACAAAAAAAAAAATATATTTAAATCCGTCTAAAATAGTTTAGTGTTTTCTATTAAAACAATAAATTTGCCTTGTTGCATGTGTTATACCCAAGGATATATCGTGGATATATGGTTATATCTTCTCATGGCGAGTGTGGGAAAACAGAAACAAATAAAAATTTATGAAAGACATAAAGAATATGTAAAATTAATATTTTGCAGTGATGCATTGCTATCTGCTTTGCAGTGAATGATTATATTAGAATAGAAGACCTAAATTAAGAATTAATAATAATAATAATAATAATAGTTCTTTATTGGGCTTAAGTGGTAATTTTTAATTTACCACTAAAAACAAACTATTATCAGTAACATAGTATTGTAATTTCACGTCAACCGAAATCTTCATCTGATTACACTGCATGGCCATAAGTCAATAACAATCAATTGTTTTAGTGAAAAGACTGCATTTTTTTTATTCTCTATTTCTTCCTCTCATACAATGCTGTATAATGAAATTAATAAAAAATAAGTATATTAATACTTATATAAAATTAATAGTATAATTATAATAATTCTTAATAAATATATTTTTTTTAATAAATTTATTTATTTGTGTTTAAATAATTATTAAAGTATTAAGTTTTTGGAATTAAAATGAAGCCTTTAGAAATATATTTTTTATATATAGTTAAGACAAATTATTTTATATTTAAAACCGTCTTCTAATCCTAGCAACTTATTAATAAATAATGATTTATTCTTTCCGTTACACTGCCACTGCGAGTGTATGAAAACAGAAATAGAAAAATTAATGAATAAAGATGTAAAAAACATATTATATAAAATTGATATATTGCAGTGATGCATTGCGATAAGTCTTCATCAATTATATGTATTTATTTAGTAGTTACCATGCTAGATTTAATATGATGAATGATGAATATTTTTAGTCCCATAAGAGCCCATGTTAATTTCAATATTTTCTCTCTTATCTGATGACGAGTTATGAATGTTTTATCATAGGTAGCTGTTACTGTTAACTTTCAAATGTCATCATAAAGTTTGCCAGTTTTCTCTTTATATTTTGAGATACCAGACATCTAAACACAACACTTAAATATTATCTTAATATAGGCAGAACCTCAGTAATAAGTAACTATTATATTTGACAATACTTCTTACCGGCGATGACGTCACAACAATTTTTTTTAATATGATGTAAAGTTACAAAATACTTTTATTCTCTCTCTCTCTCTCTCTCTCTCTCTCTCTCTCTCTCTCTCTCTCTCTGATACGATGCTTAATAATAAGATATCTTCATAGAGCCATGCATGCAGTTGATAGTAACATTTATAATTACAAACATACGTGTTTACAATAAATATAATAATCTTTAATTGAAATTTAAAAAAATTAACATTTATTTATTTAATACAAATATTAATACAATTTATTATTTTATTTTATTATTATATTTATATTCATATAATAATTATAAATTATAAAAAAGGTAATAATATTCATGTAATTTTAATTTCAATATGTTATTATTATTATAATATATATTTTTTATAATAATTTCTTTTAAAACTATAACTTTAGCTCTTTTCAAAGGACTAAATCCTGATTGGACAGTATTGCACTGTTAGAAAAAAATAAATATTATGTTGATATTGTATTGTTCAACGACTTACCATTCAGAAATGCTTGTGTCGAGTCAATGGTACTTACCGGCGAGTACGTTGCACCAATCAGGGGCTGGCTGTAATTAAACACAAGGTTCTTAGCTTTAACATTATGCTTATGGAGAGGAACAATTTTTTTTTTCATTTTTTGGTCGAGAAAAGAACGGCTCCTGTTCCAGAAAAATATAAATAAATTATAATAATGGTGTATGCGCATGACGTCATATTTATTGTACTTTGACGCCATACTGGAGTAAAGAATAACATTGCTCAGCATAGGACACAGCTTGTTTAATATTTTAGCTATTTACTTTGTGATATCAGTCAATTTTAGGTTATTATTATTTTTGTCACATACTTGAGATACTAACTCAAAATCAATGATCTCAAATTTATTGCTTAAGTTATTACTTCTATAAAGTACACACAAAATGTAGGCAGTATGTTCACTACTTTGTCCTTTGTTCAGAACACATGATCATGACGTCACTATCTCTGCATCACGATGTATTTTTTATTTTTGCCTGTCCATGTTATTGAATGATCAAACATGGCGTCGACTTTAACATTACGACTTCAAAGACAATATTTTGAAAAGAAAATTCATCGCTTGTAAGGAAGCATGGGCCTTTTTTTTTTTTTTTTTTTTTTTTTTTTGTGGTGAGGAATATTTTATTACAGTGTTTTGGTATGCAAAAGTTTAGGAAATTAAACATCTCTCTCTCTCTCTCTCTTTCTCTCTCTCTCAAGTCATGTGATATTGGTCAGATTATTCTGTTGCATCTTTCATCGTAGTTATCAAAATATATCAGTTTCAACATCCAAGTATTTTATTGATATGAAATAATTTTAATTCAATTGTTTTTTAATTCGCTTTACAAAAAAAAAAAAAAAAAAACTATTATCAGTAACATTGTATTGTAGTTTCACGTCCACTGAAATCTCCATCTGATTACATTGTATGCCCATAAGTCAATATTAATCGATTGTTTTAGTGAAAAGACTGCTTGATTATATTCTCTATTTCTTCCTATCTCATACAATGCTATATAATGTAATTGATAAAAAATAAGTATATTAATACTTTAATAAAATAATAGTATAATTATAATAATTAACAATAAATACATATTTTTTAATTAATATAATTAATTTATTTTTAAATAATTATTAATATATAAAGTATTTAGAATGAAAATGACGCCTTTAGAAATATATTTTTTATATATAACTAAGAAAAATTATTTTATATTTAAATCCGTCTTCAAATATTAACAAGTTTTTGAAAAAAAAATGGTTAATTTTTCCAGACAAACAGCGAGTGTATGAAAACGAGAAACAAATGTAATTTTAATTAAAGATGTAAAAATATATAAAAAAATTGATATTTTACAGTGATGCATTGCAAGCCTTCAATAATTATGTGTATTAATTTAGTGGTCACCATTCTAGATTTTAAATTATGAATATTTTTAGTCCCATAAGAGCCCATGTTAATTTCAATATTTCTCTCTTATCTGATGGTCACGAGCTCTGACAATGTTATCATAGGTAGCTGTTACTGTTAACTTTCAAATGTCATCATAAAGATTGCCAGTTTTCACTTTATAATAATAATAATAATATAGATTTATTGAGCAAGTAAATTACACAGACATAACAGTCAAAGTCACAATGATGCATTTGCTCAAAAGGATAATTAAAAAGGCAAAGCCCATCGAGTTAATTATCCATTAGTAAACATAAAGTAGATTATACATGTTTTAAAAACACAGACGCAGCCATCTCTTTAACAGCACAATCTAACTTATTATATAGGCCAACGCTTCTAGGAAAAAAGGAATCAATATAATAGTTTGCGTTGATTCTAGGCACCATATACTCAGTAGAGTCGCTATTCCGCAGTCTGGTAGATTTAGATCTAATAGCTACCCTGTTAGCTGAAAATACAGGCAAATCGACAACACCGAGTATACATTTGTGCAAATACACAACATCCTGCCTATATAGGTAACTATTAATGCATGGAATTTTGCACATAACATTACGCACATCACTCTCATGTCTAAATTTAACACCACTCTTATAGTAATTCTCATCTCTACCAAGAATCAGACGTGTAGCTCTATTTTGAACGCGTTCTACGTTTTGTAAATTTTGCGCCGATGTTGGATGCCATGCAGGAGTGGCATACAATAAAACGGGGCGCACAAGAGAAAGATAAGCCGTTCGTAGAGCTCCACGTCGAGACCCAGTTAAGGACCGTCTTAACATACCTAGCAATTTAAAACATTTGGCAGTAACAATATTGGTGTGTTTATTCCATTTGAGATCATTAGAAATATTT
The DNA here is from genome assembly GCA_949318235.1 of Ecdyonurus torrentis. Classification (NCBI taxonomy): domain Eukaryota; kingdom Metazoa; phylum Arthropoda; class Insecta; order Ephemeroptera; family Heptageniidae; genus Ecdyonurus; species Ecdyonurus torrentis. The sequence continues at coordinate 24,684,238 of OX439135.1, forward strand.
AAGCCTAAACATTTAAATTCACTAACAGTGGGAACAGGTACATTATTGATTTTATATTTATAAATTATTGGATTCAATGATTTAGTTATAGACATATGATTACTCTTGGCTGCATTTAAATTCATTTCATTGACCACACACCACATATGAATATTATTTAAATCCTACTGAAGTAAGAATACATCATTTTCATCACAGATATTTCGATATAGAGACGTATCATCAGCATACTGAGATACATTTGATGTTACACATTTAGGCAAATCAAGCATAAAAATTGTAAACAAAAAGACATCTAAACACAACCCTTAAATATTATCTTAATATAGGCAGAACCTCAGTAATAAGTAAGTATTATATTGCACAATACTTCTTACCGGAGATGACGTCACAACATTTTTTAATATGATGTAAAGTTACAAAATACTTTTATTCTCTCTCTCTCTCTGATACGATGCTTAATAATAAGATATCTTCATAGAGCCATGCAGGCAGTTGATAGTAACATTTATAATTACAAACATACGTGTTTACAATAAATATAATAATCTTTAATTGAAATTAAAAAAAAATTAATATTTATTTATTTAATACAAATATTAATACAATTGATTATTTTATTTTATTATTATATTTATATTCATATAATAATTATAAATTATAAAAAAGACAATACTATTTAATTAATTTTAATTTAAATATGTTATTATTATTATATTTTTTTTTTATAATAAGTTCTTTTAAAACTATAACGTTAGCTCTTTTCAAAGAACTAAATTCCTGTTTATACAGTTTTGCACTGTTAGAAAAAAATAAACAGTATGTTGATATTGTATTGTTCAACGACTTACCATGCAGAAATGCTTGTGTCAAGTCAATGGTACTTACCGGCGATGACGTTGCACCAATCAGGGGCATGCTGTAATTAAGCACAAGGTTCTTAAAATTTACATTATATGCTTATGGAGAGGAATATATATATATTTTTTTTCTTCATTTTTTGGTCGAGAAAAGAACGGCTCCGATTCCAGAAAAATATAAATAAATTATAATAATGGTGTATGCGCATGACGTCATATTTAATGTACTTTGACGCCATACTGGAGTAAAGAATAACATTGCTCAGCATAGGACACAGATTGTTTAATATTTTAGCTATTTACTTTGAGAAATCGGTCAATTTTAGGTGATTATTATTTTTGTCACATACTTGAGATACTAATTCACTATCAATGCTCTCAAATTTATTGCTAAAGTTATTCCTTCTATAAAGTACACACAAAATTAAGCCAGTGTGTTCACTACTTTGTCCTTTGTTAAGAACACATGATCATGACGTCACTATCTCTGCATCACGATGTATGTTTTATTTTTACCTGTCCATGTTAATGAGTGATCAAACATGGCGTCGACTTTAACATTACGACTTCAAAGGCAATATTTTGAAAAGAGATTCATCGATTGTATGGAAGCATGCAATTTTTGTTTTCGTTTTTATGAAGAAAAGGTTTTTACAGTGTTTTGCTATTCAAAAATTTAGGATATTAGGCATCTCTCTCTCTCTCTCTCTCTCTCTCTCTCTCTCTCTCTCTCTCTCTCTCTCTCTCTCTCTCTCTCTCTCTTCCTCTCAAGTCGTGTGACATTAGTCAGATTATTCTGTTGCATCTTTCATCGTAGTTATCAAAATATATCAGTTTCAACATCCAAGTATTTTATTGATATGAAACAATTTTAATTCAATTGTTTTTTAATTCGCTTTACAAAAAAAAAAAAAAAAAACTATTATCAGTAACATTCAGTCATGGAGTCGATACCGAAATTTTCGATACCGATACGATACCGATATTTTTAAATTTTCCCGATACCGATACCGATACGATACTGCTCAAAAAAATTTGCTCCGATACGATACCGATACGATACCGATATTTCCCGATACTTTTTCGATATTTTTGCTATATCTCATACAATAAATATTGCACTATAAATTTCATTTTTTTTTTTTTTTTCACCTTTGACACATAAATTGGTATCATAAAATCCATGCATATTTTTGCCAAATTTATTATTTATTTATTTATTTATTTATTTATTTATTTATTTATTTATTTATTTTTTATTTATTTTTTTTATTCTAATGTTCGTTTGTTAAACTAAAATGACTTAAAAAATTATAGTAGATTTAAAAAAAATACATATTTCATTCGTTTAATGAAATTATACGATTAGAATATCCTCTACTGTTTCCAAGCACTTTTGTTAATTATTTAGAAATTAGCAATTTTTTTATTTCGTATAGAAGTAATTTTCAAATATTTAATAAATTTAATTTTTTTTCATGGTATTTTTTTAATTTGCTAAAGTAAACAGGTATCATTAGCTTTCGTATTTATTTTATTGGCTCAAATCATCCCCGCTAAACCAAAGGGGTTAAAGTCCAAAATTCCCCTCTGGTCGTAAAAATCCTTTGATTTTGTACACTTTTTAAAAATTTAACCTTGTAAAATTTTTTTTACAAAGACATTAACGGAAGTATGCTACATCTTTTGTAATTTGTAATGCATTGAATTTTTATACAATTGCAGTGATTTAAAATGTCAATCATTGACTATATTTTATTGTGATTTCTACCGGCGCTTTAGTCATTAGGAGAGATCATAGATAGTACTGTACGACCACACGACGGATTTCTCAGAAACTTGGCGACAGTCGATCGCTCTTTTTTTTTTTTTTTTTTTTTTTTTTTTCATAAAAAGATGAAAAAAGTTTTAACACCGTTTTCTTTATTTTTATTTTATGTAAAAAAAAAAAAATACTATTTACCTGGTGGCTTTATAAAAAGTATAAAATAAAAATACTGTGCACTGCGCCCTACCCTGTTGTTATAGCACAATGAAAAATAAAGGAGTGAATTTTATTGTCCAAGTACGAAAGATAGATAATCAGTAATCACTAATGGAATGTTCTCGTTGCTTCATTTTTTTTTTTTTTTTTTTTTTTTTTTACTTTTATTTTATGAGAGAGCAAAAGTCTCAAAGTATCGAAAACAAGTATCGAAATTCGACGATATTTTGCTGATATCGGTGACCGATACCGATATTCGATACTGAGTTTAAAAAAGGCCCCGATACGATACCGATACGATAAAAGTATCGGTATAGTATCGAATATCGTATCGCAGTCGATACCGATACTCCATGACTGGTAACATTGTATTGTAGTTTCACGTCCACTGAAATCTCCATCTGATTACATTGTATGCCCATAAGTCAATATTAATCGATTGTTTTAGTGAAAAGACTGCTTGATTATATTCTCTATTTCTTCCTATCTCATACAATTCTATATAATGTAATTGATAAAAAATAAGTATATTAATACTTTAATAAAATAATAGTATAATTATAATAACTAACAATAAATATATATTTTTTAATTAAAATAATTAATTTATTTTTAAATAATTATTAATATATAAAGTATTTAGAATGAAAATGACGCCTTTAGAAATATATTTTTTATATATAACTAAGAAAAATTATTTTATATTTAAATCCGTCTTCAAATATTAACATTTTATTGAAGAAAAAATGGTTTATTTTTCCAGACAAACAGCGAGTGTATGAAAACGAGAAACAAATGTAATTTTAATTATAGATGTAAAAATATATAAAAAATTGATATTTTACAGTGATGCATTGCAAGCCTTCAATAATTATGTGTAATAATTTAGTGGTCACCATTCTAGATTTTAAATTATGAATATTTTTAGTCCCATAAGAGCCCATGTTAATTTCCATATTTCTCTCTTATCTGATGGTCACGAGCTATGACAATGTTATCATAGGTAGCTATTACTGTTAACTTTCAAATGTCATCATAAAGTTTGCCAGTTTTCACTTTATATTTTGAGATACGAGACATCTAAACACAACACTTAAATATTATCTTAATATAGGCAGAACCTCAGTAATAAGTAAGTATTATATTGCACAATACTTCTTACCGGAGATGACGTCACAACATTTTTTAATATGATGTAAAGTTACAAAATACTTTTATTCTCTCTCTCTCTCTCTCTCTGATACGATGCTTAATAATAAGATATCTTCATAGAGCCATGCATGCAGTTGATAGTAACATTTATAATTACAAACATAGGTGTTTACAATAAATATAATAATCTTTAATTGAAATTAAAAAATATTAACATTTATTTATTTAATACAAATATTAATACAATTTATTATTTTATTTTATTATTATATTTATATTCATATTCATATAATAATTATAAAATCTAAAAAAGACAATACCATTTATCTAATTTTAATTTAAATATATTATTATTATTATTTTTTTTTTTATAATAACTTCTTGTTAAACTTTAATTTTAGATCTTTTCTAAGAACTAATTCCTTATTGGACAGTTTTGCACTGTTAGAAAAAATAAACATTATGTGGTTATTGTATTGTTCAACGACTTACCACACAGAAATGCTTGTGTCAAGTCAATGGTACTTACCGGCGATGACGTTGCACCAATCAGGGGTAAGCTGTAATTAAACACAAGGTTCTTAGATTTAACATTATGCTTATGGAGAGGAGCGTTTTTTTTTTTTTTTTTGGTGGAGAAAAGAAAGGCTCCGATTCCAGAAAAGTATAAATAAATAATAATAAGTGTGTATGCGCATGACGTCATATTTAATGCGCTTCGACGCCATACTGGAGTAATAACATTGCTCAGCATAGAACACATAGTTTGTTTATTTTTTATTATTATTGCTATTTACTTTGTGTTATTATAATATTACTCACATACTTGAGATACTAATTCACCATCAATGCTCTCAAAAATATTGTTTAAGGGAGCAGGGTACCGACGTCGGCCATTAGACTCAAATTTTTCTCGTCAAAAAATCTGAAGTTTTGCATAATGATACTTCAGCTTGGAAAAATTTTAAATATGTAAAAAAATTTGGGGGATACTGTGCAAATTAATTTTATATGATTTTTTTGAAATTTAAAGCCTATAAGGTTCAATGTTAATTTGAATAATTTTTATTTTATTTTTTTCGGGATCTTGAAATTATTATCACGGCTAGGTGTGACCCTTAGCTATACAATAACACCAAATTTAGACCTAAAACACTTTCTAGTTTTTGAGATATAAGGTCGGTACCCTACTCCCTTAAGTCATTACTTCTATAAAGTACACACAAAATTAAGCCAGTGTGTTCACTACTTTGTCCTTTGTTAAGAACATATGATCATGACGTCACTATCTCTGCATCACGATGTATATATTATATTAATTTTACCTGTCCATGTTATTGAGTGATCAAACATGGCGTCGACTTTAACATTACGTCTTCAAAGGCAATATTTTAAAGAGACAATTCATCGCTTGTAAGGAGGCATGTTTTTTTTTTTTTTTTTTTTTTTGAAGAATATGTTATTACAGTGTTTTGGTATGCATAAGTTTAGGAAATTAGACATCTCTCTGTCACTTTCTCTCAAGTCGTGTGATATTGGTCAGATTATTTTGTTGCATCTTTCCACGTAGTTATCACAATAAATCAGTTTCAACATCCAAGTAATTTATTGATATCAAATAATTTTATTTCAATTGTTTTTTAATTCGTTTTACCAAAAAAAAAAAAAAAAACTATTATCAGTAACATTGTATTGAAGTTTCACGGTAACTGAAATCTCCATCAGATTACATTGCATGGCCATAAGCCAATATCAATCGATTTTTTATGTAATAAAAATACTGCTTGATTTTCATTCTCTAGTTCTTCCTCTCTCACATACGATACCATATAATATAAATAATAAAAAATAAATATTTTTATACTTTAATAAAAATAATAGTATAATTATACTAATTAACAATAAATATAATTTTTTATTAATTAATTAATTTATTTTTAAATAATTATTAAACTTAAAGTTTTTAGAATGAAAATGAAGCCTTTAGAAATAGATTTTTTATATATAATTAATAAAAATTATTTTATATATAAGACAGTCTTCAATTTAAACAAAAAATAGGTTATACTTTTTCCATTATACAGCGAATGTATGAAAACAGAAACAAGAATTTTGATTGAAATTTAAAAAAAATATATAAAATTGATATTTTGCAGTGATGCATTGCGATAAGCCTACAATAATTATACGTATTAATTTAGCGGTCACCATGCTAGATTTCAAATTATGAATATTTTTAGTCCCATAACAGCCCATGTTAATTTCAATATTTCTCTCTTATCTGATGGTCACGAGGTATGACAATGTTATCATAGGTAGCTGTTACTGTTAACTTTCAAATGTCATCATAAAGTTTGCCATTTTTCACTTTATATTTTGAGATACAAGACATCTAAACACAACACTTAAATATTATCTTAATATAGGCAGAACCTCAGTAATAAGTAATTATTATATTTGACAATACTTCTTACCGGCGATGACGTCACAACATTTTTTTTAGTATGATGTAAAGTTATAAAATACTTTTATTCTCTCTCTCTCTCTCTCTCTCTGATACGATGCTTAATAATAATAAGATATTTTTATAGAGCCATGCAGGCAGTTGATACTAACAATTACAAGTAGAGGTCTCCCCTACTATTTACATGAAATATAATAATCTATAGTTGAAAATTAAAAATATAATTTTATTTTTTATTTTAATACAATAATATAAATAAATAATAATAATGGTGTATGCGCATGACGTCATATTTTATGTACTTTGAAGCCATACTTGAGTAAAGAATAACATTGCTCTGCATAGGACACAGCTTGTTTATTTTTTATTAATATTGCTATTTACTTTGAGAAATCAGTTAATTTTAGGTTATTATTATAATATTTCTCACATACTTGAGATACTAATTCAATATCAATGATCTCAAATTTATAGCTTAAGTTATTCCTTCTATAAAGTACACACAAAATGTAGCCAGTATGTTCACAACTTTGTCCTATTGTTAAGAACATATGATCATGACGTCACTACCTCTGCATCACGATGTATGTTTTATTTTTACCTGTCCATGTTATTGAGTGATCAAACATGGCGTCGACTTTAACATTACGACTTCAAAGACAATATTTTGAAAAGAAAATCCATCGCTTGTAAGGAAGCATGGGCTTTTTTTTTTTTTTTTTTTTTTTTTTTTTTGGTGAAGAATATGTTTTTACAGTTTTTTGGTATGCAAAAGTTTAGGAAACTTGGCATCTCTCTGTCTGTCTCTGTCTCTGTCTCTGTCTCTGTCTCTGTCTCTGTCTCTGTCTCTGTCTCTGTCTGTCTGTCTGTCTGTCTGTCTGTCTGTCTGTCTGTCTGTCTGTCTGTCTGTCTGTCTGTCTGTCTGTCTGTCTGTCTGTCTGTCTGTCTGTCTGTCTGTCTGTCTGTCTGTCTGTCTGTCTGTCTGTCTGTCTGTCTGTCTGTCTGTCTGTCTGTCTGTCTGTCTGTCTGTCTGTCTGTCTGTCTGTCTGTCTGTCTGTCTGTCTGTCTGTCTCTCTCTCTCTCTCTCTCTCAAGTCGTGTGATATTGGTCAGATTATTCTGTTGCATCTTTCAACGTAGTTATCACAATAAATCAGTTTCTACATCCAAGTATTTTATTGATATCAAATAATTTCTTTTCAATTGTTTTTTAATTAATTCGTTTTACCAACAAAAAAAAAAATAAATATTATCAATAACATTCTATTGTATTGTGGAAAATATTGAGAGTGGAAATTTTTATATTATTTTATATTTTATTATATTTATATTTATATTATTTTTATTTATTTATTTTTGTAGTTTTACGTCAACTGAAATCTCCATCTGATTACATTGCATGCCCATTACCCAATATCAATCGATTGTTTATTTAGTAAAAATACTGCATGATTTTCATTCTCTATTTCTTCCTCTCTCTCATAAGTTTTCAAATAATATAACTAGTAAAAAATAAGTATTTTAATGAAAATATTAGTATAATTATAATAATTTACAATAAATAAAAAAATTTATATGAAATTAAATAATTGAGTTTAAAAAAATTATTAAACTTTTAAGTTTTTAGAATAAAAATGACGCCTTTAGGATTAGTTTTTTTTTTTTATATATAATTAATAAAAATCATCTTATATTTAAATTCGTCTTTAAATTTTTAGCCACCGTTCCAACAAAAATTAATTCACTCTTTCCTACAAACAGCGAGTGTATGAAAACAGAAACAGAAATTTTTTTGAATAAAGATGTAAAAAACATATATAAAATTGATAAAAAATATATTACAGTGATGCATTGCGATAAGCCTTTAATAATTATGTGTATTAATTTAGCGGTCACCAAGTTAGATTTTAAATTATGAATATTTTTAGTCTTATAAGAGCCCATGTTAATTTCAATATTTTCTCTCGTATCTGATGGTCATGAGTTATGAAAGTTTTATCATGGGTAGCTGTTACTGTTAACTTTCAAATGTCATCATAAAGTTTGCCAGTTTTCACTTTATATTTTGAGATACAAGACATCTAAACACAACACTTAAATATTATCTTAATATAGGCAGAACCTCAGTAATAAGTAATTATTATATTTGACAATACTTCTTACCGGCGATGACGTCACATCCATTTTTTTTTTTTTTGAATACGATATAATATTACAAAATACTTTTATTCTCTCTCTCTATCTCTCTGATACGACGCTTAAGGGAGTAGGGGACTGACCTTATATCTCAAAAACTAGCTCGTGTTTTGGGTCTAAATTTGGTATCATTGTGTAGCTAAGGGTCACACCTAGCCGTGATAAAAATTTCAAGATGTGTCACCGTCCAAAAAAAAAAGAAAAAAATTATTGAAATTAACATTATGCCTTATGGGCTTAAAATTTCAAAAAATCATATAAAATTAATTTGCACGGTGACCCCCCAAAAATTTTATATATTTGAAATTGTCTTAAGCATAAGTATCATTGTGCAAAATTTCAGATTTTTTGGCCGATAAAAGTTTGAGTCTAATGGCCGACGTTGGTCCCCTACTCCCTTAATATTAAGATATCTTTCTTGAGCCATGCTATCACATGATATTAACATTTACAGTTGCAAAATTAGGCCCTGACTGCAATTTACAATAAATATAAAAATTATTTTTCACTTTTATTTTATTAGAAATATTAATATAATTTATTATTTTACTTTATTTAATTTTTCTTCATATTTATATAATTTTTTTAAATTATAAAAAAGGCAATATTATTTATGTAATTTTAATTTCAATATTTTATAATAAATTCTTGTAAAAGTACAGTAGTTTAAAAAGTTTGTATTATAGGAATATTGGGAAACAATGATTATGGTATTAATGAATGATCGTTAATCCTAATACAATGTATTGAAGCATGCGTGTGTTATCTTAACTTTAATTTTACTTTCATTGTAATTCTTTGATTATTTGTGAGTGTACCGCCAATGTAGTGGGCGCAAAGCCCGTTTCTGGTTGACAAATAAATAAATAAATAAGAAGCTTATTATTATGCATCATTATCTAGTTATACAAGTTTGTACTGTAAGAAAAAGATTAACGACTCTCTCTCTCTCTCTCTCTCTCTCTCTCTCTCTCTCTCTCTCTCTCTCTCTCTCTCTCTCTCTCTCAAGTTGTGTGGTATGGGTCAGATTATTCTGTTGCATCTTTCAACGTAGTTATCAAAATAAATCAGTTTCAACATCAAAGTATTTTATTGATATTAAAGTAGTTTGAACGAGCTTTCATTGTTATTAAACGCCGTTTTTTTGTTACCTATAGATTCCTTATCTCTCTACGCTCCTATTGATGTATTATAAAATTACATTTAGTTCGAAAACACATATTAAAAACCAGCCGCAAAGTCGAGCATTTTTCTCATATAGCATTGGTTAATGGCTGAAAATCCATTCCCCCTCCACAGTAGATCATTCATATTTCTGCGAAAGTGTTATTAAATGGACTCAAAAACAGATAAATAAGCTCTTTGATAAACAAAGAAACTTTTAAAAGCATTAAACTAAATTTGGTTCGAAACGCACTGAGAACTTTGAGACTAAAAGAGCTGAAAATGAGAATTTTTTTGTTAACCAGTAATTTTTAAATAGTTCGGAAATCGGCCGCTAGAGGCGCCGAATCATGGCGATCGCGGGAGAAACGAGATATAAACGTTAATTGAGCTCATAAATGTTAATAAAACTCTTGCAAGTGTACTTAATTTGTATTAACTTCATTATAATTAATTAATATATGCACTGAGAAGCGAGAAAAGTGTTTGATTAGAAAATAGTTACAAAAAGCAATATATATATGATTTGCTAGATTATTATCTAGTGCCTTGACAGCACGGTTGATAGAGCGCTCCTTTTACATGACGAGGGTCAGCGGATCGAGACTCGGTTATTGCAAAGTTTTTAATGATTAAATTAAAATCAAGTAAGCGCCAAACTTCAAATAAATTTAAAATCAGCTGTTAACAACCTCGTTCAAACTACTTTAAATAATTTCATTTCAATTGGTTTTTAAATCATTTTACAAAAAACAACAAACTATTATCAGTAACATTGTATTGCAGTTTCACGTCAACTGAAATCTCCATCTGATTACATTGCATGGACATATACCAATATCAATCGATTGTTTCTTTAATAAAAAGTCTGCATGGTTTTATTTCTCTATTTCTTCCTTCTACATAAGTTGCCAGATAATATAATTAATAAAAAATAAGTATTTTAATGAAAAAATAGTATAATAATAATAATTAACAATTAATATAATTTTTTTATTCAAATTAAATAATATATTTTAATATTAAACAACAAAGTCTTTAGACCAAAAATGACAAGTGTAGAATTAGATTTTTATATGTAATTAACTAAAATTAGTTTATATTTAAATACGTGTTCACTTGTAGAATAATGTTAACTTAATTAAAATCGAAGTTGCCCTTGTTACTTTTTACCATATCATGGGGAGTGTTTGAAACATATCAAATTTGTATTGAATTAGTTAAGGCTGGAGATCAGGTACTGCGGAATTTGACTATAAAGTTGTGAAGAAAGAAAAATCTGAAATCGCGCATAGTAATACATTAGGATAAGTTATCTTCATAAATGTAAAAGTTTAGGGGTTCACCAGTCACCATGCTAGATTTTAAAATAAGAATTTTTGGAGTTTTAATCCCATAAGAGCCCATGTTAATTTCAATAACTATTTTCTCTCTTATCTGATGCTATAATGGGTTCTGAAAATTTTATCGTAGGTAGCTGTTACTGTTAACTTTTAAATGTCATCATAAAGTTTGCAAGTTTACCTTTTAGGTTTTGAGATACAAGCCATCTATATACAACCCTTAAACAATATGAAAGTTTTGTAGTGATACATAACATAAGAATATTAAGCTATATTCTATGTACGTATAGTATATACTACTAGGCTATCCCCATGCTACAAAGGACAGTATGATTTCTTCACAGTTTTAGTCTCATAAGAGCCCATGTTAATTTTGTGTGTGATCGTCACGTGTTGTGATAATGTTATCATAGGCATATGCATTGATTGTAAGATATCTCGCTGTATTTGCGATGTTTATAAAGTGCAGCTACGATATTTTATCTCTTCATCTACTTCTCTCAATCTCGCACTATTTTGTCTTTACAAATTTATATCAACAAGTCATCTGATATATAGAAATATCAACAATAAATATTGAACAGGCGAACAGGAATAAACAACTTTGGACTGATTTTTAACGTAAAAAAAAAAAAAAAATTTTAAGACCTTTTTTAATTGAAATGTGAAAAATATCATTTCCTCGTGGACAAGTTGAATTAGTGTTTGGAACCTCTCTCTCTCTTTCTCTCTCTCACTTACTTTCTATCAGTTTTGTAGGGTGCATTCCAATATAACTTGTAAAAAAAAAATCGTATATTTTAATAAAATAATAGTATAATTATTAATATATATACTATATATTTTTTTATTAGATATTTTATAATAATTATTAAACAATAATGCTATAAAAACAAGGTATTTTTAAATATAAATAATTAACATGAAATTAATAAAAATTATTATATATATAAATCCGCATTATAGTTGTGATGAAACATTTATTTCAATCATTTGTATCAATTTTCAGTGAATGTTTCACTTACAAGGATATGAAATCAGGCCAAGAGAAATTTGATTAAAGTTGTCAAATTCATAGAATTTTTATTTTTTCGCTGTGATTTAATAGGATATAATATATGGGTTCTTCAAATACGTGTGTTATTTAGGGGTCTCTAATATATTAATATATTATGCTATTAAAAATATTAAATTTATATAAATTTTTTAAAGTTTTAGTCACATAAGAGACGGAACTGATCTTGTTGCGCAAAAAAGGCCTATCTCGTTTTTTGTCAGGGGAAGTAAAAGGCCTATCTCGTTTTTTGTCAGTGGAAGCAAAAGGTCTATCTCGAGCGCCATCTACATAACGTTCGGAAACGAGATAGGCCTTTTGATTCCACTGACAAAAAACGAGATAGGCCTTTTGCTTCCCCTGACAAAATACGAGATAAGCCTTGATTTCGCAACAAGATCGAATGTCAATTCCAATTTCTCTTTTATCTGCAGATACTCACAGGTTCTGAATATTGTGTATAAATATTTTTAAACAAAATGCATGAATTTTCTTGATAAGTAAAATGCTAGGAAATTAGGAATCATTGAAATCAGGAAACTATTGAGTGATCCAACATGCGTTGACTTCAACATGAATGCAGACACCCTATACACCTATACGTAGCCGGAATCAAAGCAACGCTGGAGTGAAGTACGCGACCTTTAAATTAACATTGTGTGAAGAAAAACTTTTTTTTTTTTTTTTTTTTTTTTTTTAGAAAACCAGAACATTGATTGTGGGAAAAAAAATTATAAAAAGATATTATATGATAATATATGGTGTGTGCGCATGACGTTATGATAAATGCGCTTTGATGCCATAATTGAGGTTACATTTTTGGGTTATTGAGCAAAGAATAACGTTACTTAGCATAGGACAAAGGTAAGAGTTCACTATTTTCCTTGGGATTTTTTTTTTTTTTTTTTTTTTTTTTTTGCATTATTATTTTTCTGGCCAATTTAAAAATGTATTTCAACTTGTTAACAGCATGTATTCCCTCAAAAATATTGCTAAGTATTTTTAAACTGGCAAAATGTGTTATTTTCCCATAGCAGGCCATGTAATTTAGTACTCACTTATGACGTCGACTCTAACATATTGACTCACACTATATATTAGCTTTTTGTGTTTTCAACCAAGTTAAAAAGTAAATATTAAAAATGATTAATTACCTGTACGAAATATTGCGTAAAATACAAAGATATTTTCTGTCTAAATTTTCTGATATCAAATTGTTCAACCTCAATAGTGTACTGTATAAATATTTTTTAAGAAAATCCGTGAATTGTTTTTTATATTTAATGTTAGGAAATTATTGAAATGTCTCTTTCTCTCCTCTTCTTTCTCTGATACTAGCTTTCTTGTATATTTTTTAAATTATATTTTAAAAATAAATATTATTTTAATTCATAAATATTTTAATATTTTTCAAATTATTTAATTTAATTTTAATAATTATCTAATAAAATAATAAGTGTTCAATAAAAATATATGCAATTTTAGTTTTCAAATGTTATTAGAGTTTTTTATATAAGTTATTATCTAAGTTTGATAGAAATTAAATAATAATTACTTTGAAAAAATTATTTTTAAATCCAAGGAAGGTATGAACGTGGATTCAGATATTGCGACGGATAATCTTAATATTTGTTAATCAAGGAAAGTCTAAAATTTCACACAGGATAAGTTATTTTGCAAAGTCATTTAAGGTACTACTTTAGGGTAGCGATGTTGTAAAATTCAATTAAATATCATTTTTTAGGTTCAACAATTCTCTATACTCCAAAAAGTTTAGGCTCAAATAAAATCTTCCGTAAATTAGCGTTTAAAGTCGTTGGGTAACGCTCCCTTTAACACAAAAAAACATACAAAACTTTAAGCTCACCGTGTGCAAAATTGGTCTTGATCAACTTCCAAACAAAAAATACTAGCGTGTTCTATAGATCAAGTTTTAATGAAATTGACTTTTTAAACGATTTTTACGAGACATTCACGGAGAAAAAAATTATTGAATATCGCATATTCAAATTAACATGGGTCAATTTACGATATTTTTTTCTCGGCACATTCATTTTTAGAAAAATCTGAAAAATCATTTTTCATTCAAATTCAGGACGAAGAACAAGCTAGTATTTTTTTTAACCGCTGAAAAAATTTAAAGTGGGTCAAAATCGGGGTTCCAATATAGACTCATTAGCATAGGGGGCGGGGCATTTTTCGGTACTTTGACGCTCTGTTGTGACAAGAGTTTTTGAGATAGAATTTTTTGGATTTCATTTTTGGGTACAACAGCCTAAAATCATAATAAGACAAATACACTCCTACCCGGAAGTAGTAACTTAATATCTTAATAAAGTTAATTAGTTAAGAAAATCTCTCTCAATCTCTAAGTAGGTGCTTTCTATTTGTATTTTTTAAATTATACTTTAATAAAAATATTAGAATAATTCATAAAAGTTAAAAAAAAAATTATATTATTATTATTTTTTTTTTTACTTACATATAATTATTTTCAATAGTATTAAATTTAAAAAAAAAATAAAAATGCAATTTAGATATTTATATATGTTATTTTATTACAGTTTTTTATTTTATATAATTTATTGTTTTCACAGTGATGTTTATAAATTAAATAATATTTATTTGCTGAATCTGGATATATTGTGATCTTTAAATCAGGGATGAGCGTAAATTCAGTTACTGTAAAATTTGACTCCTATATTACACAGAAAGAGAAATCTGAATCTTTGCAGTGATCAATAACACAAGAATATTAAACAATATTATAAAGTATAAACAAATTAGGCAATCCACATGCTACAATGGAAAGTATGATTTCTTTGAAGTTTTAGTCTCATAAGATCCCATGTTAATTTTCTGTGTGATGGTCACGTGTTGTAATAATGTATGCATAGGTATAAGAATTGATTGTTAAATATTTTGCGATGTTTATATAAAGTGCAGCTACGATATTTAATCTCTTCATCTACTTCTCGCAATCTCGCACTATTTGGTCTCTACAAATTTATATCAACAAGTCATCTACAATTAAATAATCTACATGGTTTCATTCATGTTAAAGTCGACGTCATAAGTGAGTACTAAATAACATTGGCCAGTATAGGAAAATTACACATTTTGCAATTTTAAAAATACTTTGTAATATTTTTGAAAGCACTGATGTTGTTAACAAGTTGTATTAGTACCTCAAGTATGCAAAAAAAATAATAATGATGAAAAAAATAGCTATATTTTCCAAAGAAAATAGCCAAAAACTAGGTTTGTCCTATGCTGAACAATGTTATTCATTGCTCACGAAGAGCATCGAAAATCATTCAAAATGACGTCATGCGTACACACCCTATATATCTTATAGGTTATATTATTATATAAGATTATTATCTTAATATTTTGTGATCTGTTGAGCAACCTGCTTTGACTATTGGCAATGTTTGTATTGTAATAATTTGCTTAATTTACGAATATTGTTGTTAACATGGAACAGAGGACGAACAATAAACATCTCTTGGCTAATTTTTAGCGCAAAAAAAATAATAATAATAAAAAATAATAAAAATTTCTTAATTTTAATTTTAATGTGAAAATAAGAGAATCCACCACTCTCTCTCTCTCTCTCTCTCTCTCTCTCTCTCTCTCTCTCTCTCTCTCTCTCTCTCTCTCTCTCTCTCTCTCTCTCTCTTTCTCTCCTTAAACTCTCACGCCTTTTCTCTACAAGTTTCTACCAATAATATAAATTAATTGTGTATGACAAAATTTTTTAAACACGTAAAAAGTGTAAGAAAAACACACCCTTCAAAAAAAAATTGTTAAAAAATAACGTAAAATAATTATTTTACGACTTTCTTGAACTATAATGAACTTCTACACATTTCTGTCTGCTCTGCATGCACATGGCGGCTAAGGCCGCTAAGTTGAATGAGTGTTTGGAGCTCTCTCTCTCTCTCTCTCTCTCTTTTCTCTTTTCTCTTTAGTTTTCAGCAACAATACAATAATTTAAATAGCAATAAATAATTTTAGCAAGAAACAATAATTAATAATTACCTAAATTTTCAAAATTAATAATGAACAATCAAAAAGTAACACTTTTTTAAAAAGAATAAAAAAGCAGAATAACAAATTTCTTAAAAAAAAAATAATAAAAACTCTAATTTTCATTGGGGAGAAAAAAAATACTTCAATTTTCAACGCCAAATAAAAAATACTTTACGACTTTGTTACTAGAAAGAAATGCGACACTTTGACGCCGAGCTGAAGTATTTGCAAGATAACGTCTCTCTCTCTCTCTCTCTCTCTCTCTCTCTCTCTCTCTCTCTCTCTCTCTCTCTCGCCACCCTGCCTCCGTGCAGCTGCCAACACACGTGACCTCTGGGTGACCTTTGCTAACAAGAATACTAAGCAGATCCCTTTTTGTTTTATTTTAATATCTGGCGTCGTCTATCATTTATTTGACTTCTATGTGGAAATTATGTCTAGTGAAATAAAAAACTGCTTTCGATGTTTTTTACTGAGAATTATAAACATAGAAATTAATAAAATATTTAATATCGAAGAAATTATATAATTTTATTTTAGTTTCTATCATCGTTAAACTTTGGCGTGACTTCATTAAGGTGGGAAATCAGCTACTGCGAGATTTGACTAAAAAGTTGTAAAGACAGAAAAATCTGAAATTTTGTACAGTGATACATTAGGATAAGGTATCTTCAAAAATGTAAAAATTTTCGGGGGTCACCATGCTAGATTTTTAATTATAATTTTTTGAAGTTTTAGTCCCATAAGAGCCCATGTTAATTTCAATAATTATTTTCTCTCTTATCTGATGGTCATGGGTTTTGGAAATTTTATCATAGGTAGCTGTTACTGTTAACTTTCAAATATCATCCTAAAATTGAGAAGTTTTCTTTTTAGATTTTGAGATACAAGCCATCTATATACAATCCTTAAGACATTTAACCTTCAGTGTTAACATGTCATTTTGTCTTTTGAAATCTGTTTGAAATATTCATAATAATTAGACATAATATAATAGAAAATTTAGTAAAACTTAAAAATAAATTTTATTTTTAAGTTGTTAAAATTTTTAAAATATTTTTAAGTTCAAAAATTTTACTTGCTTTCAGTATATTATATTTTATAAATTAATAATATTACAAAATTAAAAAATTATAATTCTAATTTATATATTTTATTTTATGATTCAAAGTAGAAAAAAAAAACTAATACAAAATTTCTTTGATAATTGTTTTTATTTATTGAATTTTATATATAAAAAAGGTAGCATCGTTTTAATTATATTTTCCTACTTTTCATAAGGCATTTTAATTTTATATTAGTATTTAAGTTTCACTACAATTGCTGTTATTTTTTTTTTTTCTTTTTAAATTTCTAATGTTAACAGAAAAAAAAAAAGAAACAATGGTAAAAGTCAATTTTCTAAATATTACAAAAGTCTAAGTGTAAAAGTGCAAGAATGTTTAATGAAAAGGCAAAGGAAATGAAAAGCGATTACATAAAATAATTTATCAAATTATTTATTATATTATGCAATGAAAATATAATTTTTGATTATTGAACAAAAATTGCTTTAAATTTCTTCGGCTTGTTCAATTATGATAAATAAACAATAACTCAGGATTATTATTACTTTTTTTTAATTAATAAAATTTTAATCCTTTCTTTATGGTTGTATCTCACCATTTAAAAATAAAACTTTGAAGCTTTATGATGACATTTGAAAGTTAACAGTAACAGCTACCTATGATAAAATTTTCAGAACCTGTGACCATCAGATAAGAGAGAAATTAATTATTGAAATTAACATGGGCTCTTATGAGACTAACACTTCAAAATAATCATAATTAAAAATCTATCATGGTGACCCCCAATTTTTTTACATTTTTGAAGACACCATATCCTAATGCATCACTGTGCAAAATTTCAGATTTTTCTTTCTTTACAATTTTTTAGTCAAATCCCGCAGTACCTGATTTCCTGCCTTAAATATGATATACATGCAATAGTTTTATTGAACACAAAAAACTGAAAACAAAATTATTGAGATTAAGACGAAAATTAAAAAATTCTTAAGAACAAAAAATAATGCAAATTTCATTTTGAATTTGCAAAGTTTACTGCAGATTTTTGTATTATTATTTGGTGTGTTTTCCTCTCTTTTATTTCAATTTATGACCATCGAAAAGACACTATTATTCGTATCCAAATATTAAATAATTAATGAAGCCCATCGGTTTAGCATGCGGTGGAACACAGGAAAAGCTTACCGCCCCTTAATTTTACATAACGGTTATCAGGGTCGGATTGGGACGAAAAGGCGCACTCCGCGATACACTCATAGGGGCGCTAACACCTAGATGGGGGGTCAGGGGGGCGTAGCCCCCCTGAAGGGGGTCAAGGGGGCGAAGCCCCTTGCGGGGGGTTAAGGGGGGCAGAGCCCCCTTACCGCCGGAGGCAAATTTTTTTGGCAATCTTGTTTTTTTTTTACTCTATTTTTTAATTAAAATTTGGTAGTAAAATGTAATAACATATATCTTTTTATTTTTATTGAGCAGGTCTGAAAAAAAAAAATGGGTTTAACAGACATTTAGGTGAATGGTACATGATATACATAAATGTTGTAGTACTTATTTGATTAAAAATTTGCTAAGCAGTTTGGACGCCCCTGCATTTCTCTACTTGAGAGTGTAGATTTAATTTCTATCTTTGTTCTTACATTTCCTTTTTTTTTTTTTTTTTTTTTTTTTTGCGATTAATTAATCTCTTTTGAGATATTTAAATATGTTTTGTAACACCTGCGCAAAATGGCACAGCTTTGCAAATTGCAACAGCTCAAGTTCTTATTTTTTTTTTTTAAGGTACTACTTAGGTTATAGGAGTGTATTTTATTTTTAAATTAAGTTCAGGCTGATGTACCCAAAATAGAAATCCAAAACGTTCTATCTCAAAAACTTTCGTCACAACAGAGCGTTAAAGTTCGCAAAATGCCTCACCCCCTATGCTAACGAATGTATATTTAAACCCCGATTTTGATCTCTCTCTCTCTCTCTCTCTCTTTTTAACCGGAATTTTTTAAGCATGTTAAAAAAATTACTAGCTTGTTTTTCGTGTGGAATTTTAATTGAAAATGATTTTTCAGATATTTCTAGAACGATTTTTTCGAGAAAAAAATTATCGCAAATTGCCCATATGTTAATTTGAATTTTTTCAAATAATAATTTTTTTTTCTCCGTAAATGTCTTGTAAAAATCGTTTAAAAAGTCAATTACATTAAAACTAGATCTATAGAACACACTAGTATATTTTTGTTTATAATTAATTTGATCAAGAAAATTTTTGCCCTCGGTGAGCTTGAAGTTTGTGTGTTTTACGTGTTTAAGGGTAGCCCAACGACTTGTTACGCTATATAATTTGCGGATGATTTGATTTGAGTCGAAACTTTTTGGAGTATAGAGAATTGTTCCTTGGTTCATTATAAACAAAAAAATAGATATAAAATTGAATTTTACCACAAAGTCTAAAGTAGTACCTTAACTAAGTAATTGACTCTACTAAAAATTATTTGAGATTGCTTAGCTCAAGCGCCCTATATGCCTAGAGTCGTTCAACACTTTTTTAAATGAATCTGATCACCGATCCGATCAAATGATCGTGATCTTATCGAAAAAATATCGATTGACTACAACACTACGGAGTGTTGGTATGGGCGCCCCCTTTGTCGTAGTATCTCACGCGAAGAAAAAAAGCTCGAGATTTGCAAATTAAACAACAGTTTGAGATTTTGTTTGATTATATTTGGAACCTTTCAGCTTTCTACGTTTTTTTTTTTTTTTTTTTTTTTTTTATCGAAAACGCCCCTTCGGGGCGCAGAGGGGCGCCAGCTCGGGGGGGCGCACTCCGCGATCGCGGAGTAGCTCTTATGGCCAATCCGACCCTGACGGTTATAATAAAACACTTTCTTCTTTTTTTTCTTTCTTTCTTTCTTTTTTTTTTTTTTTTTTTTTTTTTTTTTTTTTTTTTTTGTTCTTTTTTGCGATTTTTGAGAAAACTACTGCACCGATTTCGAAAATTTTCAATGAGAAATACTAGAGATACTTTTACGTGTTTTAATAAGAAATAGAAACTTTTTGTAAATTTTTTAAACCGATAACCTCCAATGCCGCATATCATTAAATATTGCCTTCATATAAAAATCGACGCCATAAGTGAGCACTAAATAACATGGGCCAGTTTAAAAATACTTAGCAATATTTTTTAGAGCAACACGTTGATTTAGATTTTCAAATATGAAAGAAAATTTTTTTTTTCCAAAGAAAATAGACAAGAAAAGTTTGTCCTATGCTGAGCAATGTTATTCACTGCTTCAATATGGCGTCCAAGCGCATTAAGTATGACGTCATGCGGATACACTTTATTCTTGTCTACTCGACTTCCGCTCTACTCCATGCATATCTAGCCAGTTTTCCAGCATATGTACAAGAGATATGAATATATATGAATATCTCTATTCAATATTCATATTTCATATCATATAATCATATGTATTATAATGCAATATGAGACAGCAGCAATACTAATGCAGCAAAAGTGACATCCACTTATAATAAAGTACAAAACTTGCAGTGTATCAGTTTTATAATATCAACTTTCACCGCAGATATCAAAGTCAATTTCTCGTGAATTACAATTTGATATTTTTATTTATCTACAATATCAAGTTGTGATATATAACACCAGCTTTGCTTGCATTGCAAATATGCTGCATATCATAGACATACGAGACTGCAAAATATACAGTTCATTTTTTTTTTAAGGGTTCTCTTCCGTTCGCTTGTATCTCGAAATCTAAAAAGGAAAGTTTCTAGTTTTGTGATAGCATCTTAAAGTTAATGGTAACAGCTACCCTTGATAAAAATTTCAGCACCCGTGACCATCAGATAAGAGAGAAAATAATTCTTGAAATTAACATGGGCTCTTATGGGACTAAAAATTCAAAAAATCGTAAATCAAAATCTAGCATGGTGACCCCCCAATTTTTTTTTACATTTTTTAAGTTATCTTACCCTAATCTATCACAAC